>CM075815.1:44461718-44526138 GCA_037975025.1 Excoecaria agallocha
AAGAGTAACACAAAGTGTTACAACCAATCAGTGGCTAAAATATCCAACTCAAACATAAGAAGGGAGATTGTATAAATAATAATAACATATGGTTTAAAGCATATGATATTCAGTGATTCCCACATTCACTTGTGAAAAACTTATCTCTGTTTTAATGTGAATAGACGTTCATGTCTAGAAAAGTGAATATAAATTTAGCATTTTCAAATGAACATATATTGACTTCATCAAGATTAAAGGTGTAAGCCCAAAGTTATTCACGAGTGAAGAATCTGATTATCCATTCTATAGCATTTAACATTGCATTTCATAGCCTTTGAACCACATTCATTCTTAATAAGCCAAATAAGACAAACAGGCAAAATAATAACACCAATAGAATAACAAATAAAATAAATATCTAGCACTCTCAAACCTATCCCATCGATCGTTAATCACCAGAGCTTTATTGAATATGCTCCGCCACTACTAAAATGGAGTTAGGGCCGTTGGTAACCTCTTGGAAGCATTCACGTGCTCTAACGCATCATGGTCTGGCCGGAATCCATGTTGGAACAGTCAGCATACCCCTCTTTCGATCTGGCCTGGAAAGATAACACGACCATCAGGACTCCTTTGGTGTTGCTCGCATCGACGTCCACTACTAGAATTGGTCGGAGAAGCTTTCGATTTGAGAGAGAGAAATTGCAAAAGTAGAGATAGCGATAGAGATGGTGGAGTGCGACGAAGATGGCGGAGGAGAGAGGCTTGTGTTGGTCGCTGGATTCTCAAGGCAATGCAGACTCTCTCTCTCTCTCATTTAGTTTTCAATCCCTGCTCTCCCTTCCGTTCTATTCTTCTCATTTCTTCTTTTTTTTTTTGCATCTATATTTTTGTCTAGCTCAATAAATCTTGGTTAATTCTAAAACCTCAATCCGGTAAGCAATATAAATTTCCATCACTTAATTTTCTTGATTTAATTAAAATTTACAAAATTATAAATCCCACTTAATCTCTACTGTTAATTCCTTATACGACTCAATTATTTAGCCGGAATTACTTGTTGACTATCCCAGATCAACTATGACTTTTAGTCAACACTCCTTTTTAGCTTAAATCTCATTTCTCAACTTTATTTTCAATTTATAACCTCTATAATGTATTCATATCAGATAAATTTAGACCTTAAAATTTATGTCAAAAAGCGTTATTTTTCAGCCTAAAAGTTACAATTAACTGATTCGTAATTTGGGGCGTTACACTCATGTAAAGTAAATTTCTTATGTTGAATTAATTTGCTAAGCCCACAAAAGTATTGTTGGACTAAGCCAACACTTAATATCTGATCCCTATAACGCATCGCAAGAGTGTCCACGAGGCTTTTTCTTCATGGAGTCATATCCCCTATCTTATGGAGGTATAATGCTTATCACCAATCGCTGATGGGGAACTAACTTAAATCCATGCCCTAAAATGGTGGACAGCCAAAACCATGGTCCCACCTTAAAGAATGCAATGAGCATATTCCATTAATATGGTCCAACTGTCACACCCTAATTAGAGGAAGCCATAATTGCAACTATTTTGAAATAATGATTTCTTATTAATTAGGGTTTGATTTTAAAGTCGAGGGAAATGCGAAATATGGGATTTAAGATTTTTACATGTCATATGAGAGTCACTTGAATCCAATATGACAAGCATATATTTGTTGTACATAAAAATAGTGTTAGTTTTGCACAACTTAATATATAAACGAAAAATAGTTAATTTTAAATATCCTTACGACCATGGGTTGATTTGCTATAATTTTACAATTTACAAGATAAATTTGCTCTTTTGACCAAATATGCTCCTTCTATAATTTCAGCATGGCAACATGTATCAATCATGGTTATTAAACTCGGGTTGATTCGGGGCGGTCGGACCGGTTGAATCGTGACTCGACAAGCAATCCGAGTCGATTCAACATGAAAATCGAAAAGGGTAAAAACTCGGATTGACTCGAAAAAAATTGGGTTGAACCGGTGACTCGGTGACTCGGACCGGATCCGGTTCAACCAAAAAAATTTGCATTTTAAGAAATCAATCCCTAAATTCCCAAAAAATACAGTGATATAATTAAAAACATAAAATTTAAAGATCCTATAATGTGTTCTTTTAACTAAATCCATAACAAATTATTATATATATTCAAAATATACAAAAACAATATCTATAATATATATCTAAATGTAGAATTGAATCACCATAAAAAATTTTTATGTTTAATCCTAACAGTAGATAATTTTTTTAATTATTATTTTTTTATATATAAGAGTTTATTATATATAGATCGAAAAAATCCTTTGATAGTAATTACAACTAATGAATTGGTAATTATGATTGAAAATTTTGAAACGATAGAAATTTTTGAATATATAATTAGTTTATAAGGAATAAAAAGCTGGTAAGAAATTGGATTAAGTTTTGATTGCTTAAATTGCATGTTAATGGAGCTACAATTAGATATTGATAAGCACCATCCAAGGACAATTAATGTTGACTAATTATACATCACCATTTTGCAATTGGTATATAAGTAGCATACAAATAATTTTAGAAACACAACTAACTTTGTTGGTCTTAATATTTTTACATTGATATTTATTAATTAATAAAATTTTCAACGACTTTTGATATATTATATTTTTATTTTTTTATAAATAATTATATTTAATAAAAAGTAAAAACTCCGAGTCGACCCGATCCAATCAATTGACTCTTATCTCAGTTGATAGATCGAATCGATCTCCGAACCGATTCTGAAAATATTAGTATTAATCATGTGGACAAGATGCCATATGCATTAATCAACAAAAAAAAAGGGTTAAATTTAATGCATCAATGCATCTTTTGCTGAGTGATTCAATTTATTAATTATAGAGGCTATATTATGGGGCTTTTATAAAAAAATATTTTATTAAATTATTTTAAAATTTGATATTAAAATAAAAAATATTAAAAAATTTAAGGTGTCAGTAATAGTTACAAAAAGTATTAATTTTTGTTCGAGTAGAGTCTACTGTATTAGAGGTTGACTGTCAGAAACTGATACGATTATGAGATCTCTGATAAAACCGGCACCAGAGGTGGCGGTTTCTGAAAATTAAAATTTAATTCTTTTAAAAAAGCTGTAAAAAAATTTTAATTGTTTTTCCTTACCTGCCCGTCCCGTCCAGTCACTTCGTACAGTATCGAGTATTGCCTTTTTACAACTTTGAACTCCCCCTGTGCCGCACTTACTTTTAATTGTTTTTACAACTTTCAACTCTTTATCGATAGGTACAATACCGCCCTATTCTTACATGCTGTCACCCTATATTGTGACAGCACCTTCATCCACCATGGATTTTTGTTAAAGAGAGATTTCAGGAAAAAATAAATAAAAGAGAGAAAAATCGGCGCTTACATACAAAATAAAAAATAAATATTAAATATAATAATTATTTTTTATATAGCTAAAAAATGGACATATACATATAAATAATAATCTTTAGTAAAAAAAATGATTAAGTGTTCATCAACATTATATTACTTATTTGAGAAATAGAATATCTACAAAAACATCAAATGACTTGTGTTTTGAATACTCATTTACTATATCAGGACATGTGTTGATATATTTAAATTAAATACTTTTTTGTGTTCAAATAGAATTAGGAACAATTAATTTCAATGTTAAACTAAATAACGAGTTTAGTGGTTTTAACTCTATGTAAATAGGAAGTAGCTCAAATTAAAAAAAAAAAATTGTATAAACAAAGAGATTACTTTTCATAATTATAATTGAAAATATAACTTTTCCTTAAAGTGTTTATATCATAAAAATGAGATTTTCAGTAAATATGTAAGTAATTGTATGTTTTTGCAAACTAAATTATTTTCAAAAACATATACTTGGTCTAAGCTAGCATATAGATGTTTGAAACAATAAAGAAAGAACGTACATATTTCTTTTTTCCAAAATAAAAGTAATAAAGATTGTGTATATTTTATATTCTAAGAATTTATGTATTAAAAAAAATTACAAAAATATAAATTTTGTAGGAGTGATTGAAAATAATTTATAATTAATGTGTGAAAATTTTTTACAGAATTAAAAAAAAAAGAAAAGAAAAGAAAAACTTTGTTAGAAGCAAATAAACAATAGAGAAAAGAAGAGAGTTTTCTTGGTTTTGAGAAAGACAACGAAAGAAAAGACTGAAAGTGCAATCTCTTCTTAGTCATCTCTCTCTCTACTTCTCTCTCTAAGTTTTCTTTTATTTTGGTTTTTCTTCTTTTGTTTCGGTGTTGTTACAGTTGGATTTTCTTGGCATTAAGCTAGTTTTTATTGAAAAGTGATGGTTTAAGGATCTGGGTTCAGTTCAAGTTTCCAACTTTTTTCTTTTTCTTTTCTTGTTTGTTTTGAGCTAAAAAAAAAACCAGCTTCTGTTGAAGCCAAACCAAGAAGAAACTATCAAGGTAATGTTAATAAGGGAAATGGGTTTTAAAGATGAGTTTTTTTTTTTTTTTTTTTCGCCTTTTCTGGGTTTGGATTTATCTATTTTCTAGTTTTGTTTTTAATTCTTGTACAACTACTAATCCAAGAAAAAGAAAAAATGATGAAAGGTTTTGTCTTCCCTGTTTTTTGAAAAAATTATATACACGTAATACTTCAATTTTTTTCCTTTTACTTTAATACTAAATTTAAAATATTTTTAAAAATAATTCGATTTTTCAAAAAACTCCAATCTCAAACTGAAAAATAAGTTCTACATTGCACTTTAAAATATAATTCAAGCAAAATCCATAATTTATTTTTTGAATTTTAATGTTTTTACATATTAAATTACTATATTTTCAAAATTATACATTAGCTTACTCAAATTTTATGTATTTAAATCCTTACAGTTTCAAAACTAAACAATAAATCTTTTAACTTATCTATTAAAATACATTAAATACAAACGGATGTTAAAAATAATAAAATTTCATTAAAATACATGCAACTTTAATTGAGCATATGGTATATTATTGTTTATATTATCTATTTTAAAATTAATTTATTATTTTTAAAAAAATTAAAATTTTAATGTATAATTTTAAAAATATAAAATTAAATATATAAAATCGTTAAAATACGAAAATTAAAATATAATTTTTTCCTATAATGGAGGCAAATTTGACCTTTGAGCCTTTAGCTTTTTGAAGTTGCTAGTAGCTTTTTTTTTTTTTTGGTACTTTTTGTCAAACCCAAATTAGTATTGGGATATTATATTAATCACTTTATACGCGTGCGTCAGCATATATATATATATATATATATATATATATATATATATATATATATATATATATATATATATATATATATATATATAGATATATATATATTTTTTTTATTGTCAAACAAAATAATATATATACTATTTTATAGGAAAAATATATTCTACAGTTTCTGAACTTTAATTTTTTTTTACATTATATTTTTGTACTTAATTTAAAAAGTTTATATTAAATTTCTATTCTTTTTAGATTACTTACATTAAATTCAATTTATACAGAAATTGGTGGAATTCAAATGCACGGTTTGTTAATCTCGTGTGAACTCAATTGAAAATGACTATAAAACCGACCATGCAACATATACAAAATTTAAAGATATATACAATCCTTTCGGATATACAAAAGATTATGAGTTGATTTTTTATTCATTTTCTTGTATTTTGACATATTTTACGGTCATTTTAAGTTAATTTTACATGAGATTAACAAGTAATGTGTTTTAATTATGCTAATTTTGCCTAAATTGGATTTAATGTAAATAATTTGAAAACTACAAAGATCTAATATGAGTAATATGAAAAATATAGAGATTCAATATGAACTTTTTAATATACAGAAATTCAATATATAAAAATATTGATGCATTTTTCCTATTTTATAGGCAAAATCTATTTTTAGGTTATTAAATTTTTAAAATTTTCTGCATTAAATCCCTTTTAAAACAACTTTCTTAATTAGATTTTTATACATTAATATGAGATAACATGCAACATCTTATAAACAACATATTAACGTGTATATCTCAAATGTTAATTGCACGTCACGCTGGCAAAATCCATTTTCGATGGATTTTTAAACTTTTAAAATTTGTTACATTGAGTTCCTGAATTTTTATAATTTTTTTACATTGAATTCTTTTGTAAAAATGACGCATCTTTTAATGGGGATTTAAATATATGCATATTAGTTCCATGTCATGCATTATTTTATATTAAAATATAAAAATCTAATAAAAAAATTTTTTTCAAACAGGTTTAACGGAAAAATTTTAAAAGTTGATAAATTTAATAATAAAATTTGCCTATTTTATATTATTTCTACATCTGTGTAATTTTTAGTTACATGACAATGTGAAAACATGAAATGTGTTGCTTGTGATGTATTTAAATGTTAAGAAATACTATGGCGGCGTGGAATTTGTCAAATGATCACACATGGATGAGATCAAAATAAGATGATCACATGTAAAATCTCAGTCCCAAATTACTTATTTAATCCAGTCGCACTCCGAGGGTTAGTTAAGCATATTTAACTCAAAACATAGACCCATAGATTTGTCCATAATCAGTTTAAAATTCATTAGTTAATTTTTTTCCTTACAAGTTGCGATTTTTTTTCCTCGTCTTAATTATCCTATTGATATGCCCATGTGTAGAAAATAGACATGCCCATGTGTAGAAAATAGACATATATAATAGGATATTATTTTAGATGGCTAATAAAAAGCCTTTTTCTTTTTTTTTTTTTATAATTTTTTTAAGAATGGTTAAAAAGCGAGTAGTAATACAATACATGGATATGGTAGATACACATATAAACCGTCCAATCACTTCATTTTCCATTTCTTGGGATACACGCGCACCGCATGGCGTGTGCACCATATCTCAATCCCTAAAAGACTATTTAATGCAACTCTTTTGAAGAAAGGTTCGTATGGTAATCAGGTGTTTTAATGAGTTGTCTGGGAATCAGATGATAGAATTTTCGAATGGTATGAAGGCAGCGATAGTAATGGTGGTAGTTCATATTTTATTTACTGGTATGAGTATTTTATACAAATTGGCCACAGATGATAGAATGAATTTGTGGATTCTTACTACTTACCGCTCCCTTTTTGCAACTGTCTTTGTTCTTCCTCTTGCTTTCATTCTTGAAAGGTTTGCTTCTCTGAAGTTCTTATTATTTTCTTCCATTTACTCTCACTCACTCACCCACTAACTTTTATTTTTAATAATAAATAGGAAAACCAGGCCAAAACTCACATTCCCAGTCCTCTTTCAAGCTTTTCTTTGTGGGTTGTTTGGATAAGGTCCATTCAATTTGACATTAAATCTCATTTTTTCTGTGTTTAATCTTTTATTTTTATTATAGGATATCATTGTCTCAAGTTTCATACATAGAAAGTTTGGCATTAACTTCTGCAACAGTAGCTGCTGCCATATACAACCTCGTACCTGCAGCAACCTTGCTTCTGTCTGTACTTTTTAGGTACAATTGGCATTTCTTATTTTTGATCGTAAGATATCATCTGAAATACGATATGATGATATGATCCTTTACGTGGGTTCTATTAATTAATTACAGGTTAGAAACCCTGGAATTAAACACAAAAATAGGAAGGTCCAAGGTATTTGGAATATTAACAGGAATAGGTGGGACAATGGTTCTCACATTTTACAAAGGAGCAGAGATTAATATTTGGCCAAGTCTTCATCTTTTCAAATACAGTCCTCAACCTCAAATTAATAGCCACCATGGGAATTGGATTATAGGCTCCTTCTTGGCATTCATCTCTTGCTTGGCTGATGCATTATATTTGATATTTCAGGTTGGTGCAATTCATGCACACATTTAGTGTCGGGTCGGATATGATCAATTTATAACTTATAAAATTATAAGCAGATTAAAAATTTTACAAATCATAAATGAGAAAAGATTACAAATCATAAATGAGTTAGATCTTATCGGCTTGAGCCAATGGCCCAAATTTTGTATTATTAAACGGGTCATAAGTAAACTGAGTTAAAACAAATTAGGTCATAAATTAATAAATTTTTATGACATTAGTTTTTTATCTTTTAAGTTTTTTCATTACAAACTATAAAAACAAATATTTTTTACACTCACATTTAAAAAAAAAAAGAATTATGAAATAAAAAATGATATAATGAGTCACAAATAGGACATAAACATATAATATTATAGTTATATTTTAAATTTGTTCAAAATTAACACAATATTCCATATAACCAACGGAATATTTTGAAATATTTTGTTAGTTATAAGATGGAGTATTTAAATTAAAATTTAAAATATATGATTTTTATTTATTGTGCTTGGAAGCTTAATTAAAAAGTGAGAGTGAAATTAGATATAAATTTGTAATTAACGTTAAAATATATTTACCTTATAATTATGAACTAGTAGCTGTTGTTGTTATTATTAATGTTACTATTTTAATGCAGGCTAAGTTGAGTGAGATATATCCATATCCTTATTCATGCACCGCAATAGTATCAATTATGGGATTAATTCAATCTCTCATTTTGTCTCTTTGCACCGATAGAAATTGGGTACACTGGAAATTGGGGTGGAATATTAGACTCCTAACTGCTGCATATCTGGTATTTCGAAATTTTATTTTTAATTTTCCATTTCTTCAAACGGACAATTAAGATATTGAATAAATAAAGTTGTGCATATGCAGGGGATTGTGACTTCTGGGCTGGTTGGGGTGATGATAACATGGTGTATTCAAGTTAGAGGTCCAGTGTTTGTTGGTAATTTTAATCCACTCTCGCTTTTGCTCGTAGCTATAGTCTGCTCTTTGGTCCTAGATGAGAAGCTTCACCTGGGAAGGTATTCATTACCTTTTTTTCTTTTTTCTTTTTTGGTCCTGGCAGATGATATAATGTGCATTGGCACGCATTGAGTATCCATATGCTACTTGTTTGAGAAATAGAAAAAATAATATTCTCTAAACCAATGGTGCATACCAGTGCAGATTGGGCACTGGGAACTACTGCATTATATTAACACTCATAGTATATGTGTGTGTGTGTATATATATATATACATATATATCGAACTAACTTCTTTTGTAATTACAAAAAGTAGATTTTTTTTTTCTGAATATATATATTTTGGTGTAACTTATTATATAATGAAATGACACAGCATTGCAGGGGCAGTGCTGATTCTAGGTGGTCTATACATGGTCCTATGGGGTCAAAGCAAAGAAATGAAGGAGAAGATTAAATATGCACCGACACCAAGTGATTCACCAGAATATCAATGCGTGGATATTGTAATTAATGGCGATGAAGTTGCCGAAGAGGATAATCTGTTTATGTAATAGAACAATTAGTGCATGGAACACTTCCAAGATATAGCGCACGACAAGAACAACTTCTAAGAAACCTTTATATGTTTAAAAACTTCCCTTTTACCTATGTGAAGAACTCTTTTGTAGTATTCAGAAAACTTCTCTCAACTGACTAATTAACTTAGAACAATTTAAGCACTTAATTAGTAGAGAAAAGTATTGAAAGCTAGAACATCTATAATTTTGGATCATAGAGTGGATTTGACAACATATATTGACCAAATAAGTCAATAACTTCTGAGACTTGTCATTTTAAACATGTAAAAAGTGATTATTTAACCTTGTTTCAATTTTTTTTTTTTATATATCTTGATAGGTACTGTAGGCATTTTAAACTGATTTCATAAAAAAATAATAAATTGTGCATTTCATTCCATCAGTTTTATTAAATTGGATTTAAAGTAAATGATTTAAAAAATATAAATTTTTAAAAATATAAAAATTTAATATAAAAATCCGTTAAATTTTAGGGATGCACAATGTGTTTTCCTTTAAAAGCAAATAAGTTTATATTGATGTCAATATCCACTTAATATAAAATACTTCCAGTGGAATTAGTTCCATTTCTGAACAAGTCTTTGCGCACACCTCAGTTTAATAAGCACTGGCTTTTAGAAAAGTGGAAGAGCCAATGAATTAGAAACTGAAAGGAACAACTCAAATGATATTTGGCATCTCAAAATGCTCATGTCATTTGTTTTTATCCAATTTTAATTAAGATACACAATCTAATGAATCATTAAATCAAATGATCGCTGCTTTAAAATTAATTTTTAATGATTGACTTGCTTTTGTCGCTTATTTAAGTAGCCACAATTCGTTTAATAAATTGAGAAGTAAACTGTTAGGATAACAAGGACAAATTATCGATGGCGTTTTAGAAAATACAATTTGAGTATTCTTCACTAGTTGTGGGATACGATACTATTTTTAAGGGTTTTTTTTTTTTTGAACGCAAGGAAACAAAAAGTTTAAATAAGGGGTTGTGGGCTATTTACTAATTGTAGTTTTACAATTGGTCAAAATAATTTAATATGTCTTAAACTTACCGTACACACAAAAAATTGACATATAATTCATTTTAATGTGTGACCGATTTATGCGGCATATTTATTGGATATCTAATTATCTATTATTAGATATAGTTAGTGTTCGGATTTCATCCTACACTTAGAATTGAAAATCCGAAAAATTATTAAACTAATTTAAAAGAATCAAGTCTAAATTGTTTTTAATGGTTAACTAGTTCGATTAGATGTGTTACATGAACTTTAATTTTTAAAATCATGCTTAATGAATTTAGACTTGAACTTAAGTGTCTGATTTAACGAGATTTATATGTAATTTTACAAATATATAAATTGATTCTATAAAATGAATTAATTCTATAAAATTTTATTAAATTCATTTGTAATTCAAATTTTTCATGCTCGGAATACAAAAAATATATATAAATTGAATTTCATGAATTAAATTGCATAAAATTCATTATTCTTTTACTAAATTTTATCAAAATAGGTAGAATTTACAAATGAATTCCGTACTTTTAAGAAACCAAATTTCGAAAAACTATAATACCCTTATTGTAATATATATACTAAATTGTTATTTTCAAATTTTGCCATCGTATACTACTAGGGATGATCACGAGATAGGAAAAATTTGATACCTGCAAGGACCCGACCTGAACAATGCGGGGAATCTCTGATTTTTCCCCCCGTAGGGGTGGGGATGGGGATAAAAAAAATCCCCGATGTATATTTTGAGGCGAGGGCTGGGAATGGGGTATTCGCCCTGCAGGGATCCCTGACCCAATGAATTATATTATTTAAGCCTTAATTTTATCATTATTTACATCTATGCCATTAGTATAAACAATGTATGATCCATGAAAAAACCCTATTTTCTACTCTTTATTTCTTCTCTCTACCGCCTCTTGCTTTCCCTCTTTCTTTCTTCTCTCTGCCGTCGATTGCTTTCCCTCTTCCTTTCTTCTCCTACCGTCGATCTTAGTATCCTTGCTTCCCATTATCCCATCTTCCTTTTTTCTGCAACCTTCTCTCTACAATCGAAGGTGAAACTCTAACCTGAGAAAGATTGAAGGTGATTGAGAGAGATAAAGTTAAAGAAATTATATTTGAACAACGTATAAAGTAGCGAATTTAGGTATGTTGAATAATTAGGAAAATTATTTCTATGTATGTATATTTCTTGGTTAATTGTATCAAATTTGTTAATATTTCTATATATGTATAATTTGGGCAAATTAGGTCATGAAGTTGTTGAATAATTAGGAAACTTTGCAATAAATAGAATTGTAGTGTTATTGTCTACGTTTTCTGCTTATTTTTCCCAAAGTTATGTCTGGGATTTTGATTCTTCAACTTCTAACTGATAGTATTAATCTTAACATGGTGCTGTGAAGTGGATAACACATGGTATAGGGCAAGAGAAAGCCTTTTGATGCGAGTATATTTGGTGTAAGTGATTATTTTTTGAAGCTTCAAATGTGGGTGTGTAACAAAAAATCTCATAGTTGAATTGGATAAAAGATTTTGAAATTTGTCTTCTTTATAGCTTATGTTATCAATTTATGGGATCTTATTTTTATGTATAATATTACTCACTGTATACGAATTTAAATCTTTCAAATTTGATAGAATTTTCTTGTAATTAACTTTTGTTTGTTTGCATGTTTTTGAATTATCTGGAAAGTTTTTGATAGTTTACTAAGATTGTATATTTTTTATTACTGTAGTGATAATATGCATTAGTTAGTTAATCTTCAATTATTAAAAGTTATATTTAAATTATAATTAATTATGAAATACTGTATTTTATAATAACAAAATTACTAAAATTATTTTTTGTGGGGGATGTGGATCCTCGATCCCCACAGGAATTCCTGCGAGGCGGGGATAAGGGAAATTTTCTCTCCATTATTTAATTGGGGATGGGGAATCCACACCCCTGGTGGGGCTCTCTGTGTGTATGTGTATTATTATTATTATTATTATTATTATTATTATTATTATTATTATTATTATTATTATTATTATTATTATTATTATTATTATTATTATTATTATTATTATTATTATTATTCAAGTAATAAAAATTAAACAAAGTAATCCTGAATAATAACAACAACAATAACAACTTATTATTAATTTTTTAATATAAAAATATAAACTTAATTTTTTAATAAAAATGAATATTTTAGTTAGTTCTAACAGAATTATGGATAAATTTATTTAATTGAAATCCTCTTAAAATATTAGAAATCTAACATTACTCCATTTTAAATTAAATAAAATTTAATAGTAAATTAACTCAAATGTCAATAAGAGTATTATTTTATTATAGTAGGTCATTTGTATTTTATAAATATGATTCAATGCTAAAAGTCTGTGAAGTTCATCCCACAAATATAAAATTAATTTGGTGGCATGTAAATTCTATTTAATTTTTTTTTTGCTTATAGTTAGGAGTTATTAAAAAAAAACATATCAAATTGGTATTGAGGATATTTTAGAAAATAAAATAGAAAATTTTTTTTTATTCATTTATTTTAAGCATAAACATAAGAAATTCATTCTCAATTTTATATTTTAGTTTTTTTTATTCCAAACATAAGAATTTATTTACAAATGAATTTCACATGAAATTTATTTATAAATGAATTTCACAATTCTTATTCTTTTATTCCAATCAGACTCTAAAGGTAATTTTCAAATGTATCCATATTTTGCTATAATGTTAGGAAGTATATGACTGATAAATTAATGTAACTGTAATTTTATTTTAATGTATCAACATTAAATGTAAATGGCTTTTATTTTGTTTTTAAAATTTACGGATTTTATATTTTAATTTGATGAATGGATGAAATTTTTTTCTATAAAATTTAAGATACTTAGAATGGTATATGTTAAATTTTATTTTTTAACGATTAACCCATCACATTAGCGATTAATCGGGTAGGAGTTAATTAGTTTTTAATGGATTGAACTTGGATATGAGAGTAAAATATTGCACTATATTCTCATTGATAAATATGTATATATACAACAGAGTTGATAGGAAGTATAGACAGAGTAGGAAACATAGATTTATACAATTAAGTAATTACAACTGTAGAGAATCCTAAACTGAGAAGGACTCTATCTCTTTCACTCCCCCGTAAGCTAAAGAGAGAGGAAATGAATCGCAGCTTGTTTCAAAGAAGTTGAAACCGATCTTTGGCCAACGGTTTAGGAAAAATGTCAGCTATCTGGTCAATAGTGGAAATGTAACGGACAACAAGAACCTTGGACTTCACCTTGTCATGAACAAAGTAAAAGTCAATCTCCAAATGTTTGTTATGATGATGAAAGATAAGATTAACAGTAAGGTAGACTGCACTAAGATTATCACACTAGAGCATAGGAGGCTTAGACAAACGATATCCAATTTCTCGAAGAAGCATAAATAACTAACTAAGTTCAGAAGTAATGGAAGCAATGGATTGGTATTCAGTTTTTGTGGAAGATCGATACATAATCTGTTGTTTCTAAGAAGATTAAAAAATCAGACACGAGCTAAGAAACACCGAAAAACTCATAGTAGACTTATGGTCATCAAGGTAGCCACCCCAATCTGCATCAGAAAAAATAATGCAATTGAGATAGATTTGTTTTAAAAAAGAACAAACCATGATCAAAAGTGCCCCGTAAGTAGCACAAAATATGTTTAACAACACTCTAATGATGGATAGTGGGAGCATGCATAACCTGAGATACTTTTTTAACAGCAAATGAGATGTTAGGTCTAGTGAATATAAGGTATTGTAAACTACAAACAACACTGAGATAATAACTTGGATCCGAAAAGACATAACCAACAGTAAGAGCTTATTTATCCGTGGGGTTGGCTGGAGAAGAAATCAATTTGCTAGCAAACATCCTGGATTTTTCTAAAATCGCTTTTGTGTACTTAGACTGAGTTAGAAGTAGGCAATGATCAGACCAAATGACTTCAATTCCTAAAAAATAAGAAAGTTTACCTAAGTTACGGATGGAAAACCATTGTTTAAGGAAGAGCATTAATTTATTTATAAGCACCAAATCGTTCCTTGTTACAAGAAGATCATCAACATAAATGAGATAATATAGCCTCATAGTACTAAAAATAAAATAGTAGAGAGAGCAGTCCATTTTAGACCCAATGAAACCAAAGGACAGTAGAGTGGTAGTGAGCTTTTCATGCCATATTTGTGGAGTTTGTTTGAGGCCATATAGGGATTTGTTCAACTTGTAAACAAATTAAGGACAAGAAGGATCCTCAAGCCTTTTAAGTTGTTCCATATACACCTCCTCATTAAGATCACCATGCAAAAAAGCATTGGAGACATCTAATTACATAACACTCTAGCCAAGGGAAACTGCCAAGGAAAGGATTAACCGAATGGTGGTTATTTAACAACCGGACTAAAAGTTTAGTAAAATCAAGGCTGGGTCATTGACGAAAGCCTTTAGCCACTAGCCTGGCTTTGTATCGTTCAATATAAACATCAGGCAAAGTCTTTGTCTTAAACACCCATTTACATCCCACAACATTAGCAGTAGAAGGAGCTGGAACCAAATCCCATGTGACATTCAAAAATAAAGCATAATACTCATCCTTCATAGCTTTATGCCAATAATTATGCTTTGAAGCTTGCAAATAGGAGGTTGGATCAACCTCTAAAGAGTGAGAGACAAGAGCTTTGGGTTTTAAAGACCCCGTTTGGGAGCTAGTAGTCAAGCAAAATGTAGGAGGTACAACATGTAAGGTCGGTACAATAGTGGAAACTGACATAGAACCTGACACAACAGTAACTGAATCAGCTGGATCAAGTAATCCATAGGATCATAAATTAACAACAAAGGCATAGGTGAATGCTCTATTTATTTAGACAAGGTTGTTGGTAGTGAAATAAATGGTGTGGATAGATTCAAAGGAGGTGAGTCATATGGAGCAATAGATGCACAAGAAAGGTCGAGGTACTACGAAGAGAATGCTCAAGCTGATGGGCAGTAGGAGAAGGATGCAACTCGAAAGGATTAGATTATGGGGATATAAGTGGAAAGGTAACAAATAACATGTACAGTAGAGGTGGGTCAAAGTTATGGATACCAAATGCCTTTTGATTGAGCACCTCAAATGGAAAATCCTATTAAAGAAAAAAGGACATGATGTGAGATAAATAATTTGTGAGTAATAAGATTATAACATTTATATCCCTTATACATTTGGCTATACCCTAGAAAGACACATTTAGTGGAACGAATATCCAATTTATAAAAAGCATATGGGCGAAGCCAAGTATAGTAAAGACAACCAAAAATGCGAATTTGACTATAATAAGGAATATGACGAAAGAGCTTATTATAAAGAGCATTAAAGTCAATTATAGATGTTGGAGTTCTATTTATGACATAAATAGCAGTATTAAATGCATATGACCAAAAAATAATAGGCAATTTAGCATGGTTTAACATAGCAAGACCCGATTTAATAATTTGTCAGTACTTACATTCAACATAGCCATTCTGTTCAAGAGTATAGGGATAGGAAGAACATTGAGTGATCCCAATTTGAATTAAGTAATTTATGAGAGCACGAAATTCCCCACCCCAATCAGCCTAAAATGACTTAATGGGAAGGCTAAAAATTTTTTCAACCAAAGAACGAAATTTAATAAAGGTTGAGAGCACTTCAGATTTATGTTTAAGAAAATAAATCCAAGTATATTTGCTATAGTGATAAAAAAAGATAACATAATAAGAAAAACATCATATGATTTTATTTTGGGAAGTTCCCATACATCAGAACAAATCAGTTCTAGAGGTTGTGTAGCTGAAAAACTAGAATAAGAAAAAGGCAATTTGTGAATTTTGCTCACAGAGCAAGCATGACATAAAGAATTAACTTTATTTTTATCAGAAGAAGTAATAATCAAATTAGAATCTAACAATTTCCTAACAACAGGAACAACAACATGGCTAAGATGAGTATGCCAAGTGGACACCGATGCTAAATGAGCTTGAATAGGCAGAGATGGGGAGACTGGAAGATAGTAAAGTTCACATTTACTCTAGCCTCATAGCAGTGTTGCCTCTGTTGCCAAATCCTTAATCAAAAAATAGTTAGCAAAAAATCCAATAGAGATATTATTAAAAGCAGTCAAAGAACAAACTAAAATTAAATTTTGAAATGCCAAAGGAACAAATGGAACATTACAAAATTTAAAAGAAGTACCATCAAGTTGACAGTTAAAAGAACCAGTGAAATGAATAAAAAGTTTAGACCCATTACCTATGGTGACTTCTTCAGGCACTTAATACTCGAAATAAAGAGTAAGATTTTCCAGATTTAAAGTTAAATGATGTGTAGCAACATTATCCATAAACCATGGTTGAAGAGAAAGGAAGGACGCAGAGGCAAAGTGAGATGTAGGTTTCGGTTGATGTCATTGTTTTTTAGTAATTTTGGGAGAAGGATAAATGCAAGAAAAGTGACCTTGGCCTTTGCAATTTTGACAAATCACAGAACTGGTATTTGAAAAAGCAGAGGAAGAATTAGTTGAATGAGAATTCCGATTAGATAAGTTACACTACAAGAAAATACTCAATTAGCAACAAAATTTGTTGATTTTCCTTTGTTAATTAGAATTAGCAACAGAAAGAGAGATTGCAGATTTGACTATTGCTATTTTTAGCAACTGAATTGATTTTCGTTGCTAAATTTACCCACCAATAAAAAAAATCACGACAGTGTCGTCCATCGATAAAAAATATTACAATTTTTTAATTACTTGTTTCTACCACTAGACTATATCTCTTCAATACATTATATCACTCTGCAAGTTTGGTAACAAAACATAGCAATGTAGAAATCAAATGAAGAATTTATAATTATTACAAATGCAGAATTCCAATTCCAAACATATAGCTCAAATCAAAATCTATAATAAATTGATGGGCATTTCTTTTGTGCATTCGCAGCAAGATACATACATTACCTGAATTTTGTATGATAGAGGCAGAATGTAGAAGATAAAGGTTATATACAAGTTGGATATTTAACTAAATTGTATCTCATTTATTCTATGCCCATTTAGCTCAAACTATTCTAGTTGAAAAACTCATAAGTTTTGTTTTTCATGAATTATCTTCAATAAGGACAACCTTTCAAGAGTTTAACTTAAGATATGCTATTACTTGAATGTTGTCATCTCATATTTTCAAACTTTCAATAACACCTTAACACCAAGAGCTATTGTTCGTTCTCTGTCTATAAAGAACACAAAAAGGGGACAAAAAAGCAGAAATAATTATTTTTTTTGGATATGGGGAGAGAAGACTCATAACACGGATGAAAGAGCAGCTGGGATGAGCAGTTGCCAGGTCTTCTGAAAGTGGTGAATTTCACAAAAAGCTATTGTTCCTGGCCTATAGCGATGTGGTTTCTTTTGACTGTGCTCTTGAAACTTTAGGGTGTATTAGTAAGAAGAAAAGAAAAAGCCAATAACTCACACCACTATTATCAATTTTCACCAACATAATAGAAAATAAGAGGTAAATTTAAAGTAGAAAAATGATAATGGCAATAAACCTCACTTGATGGGGTATATGTCTGATTGTCCTTGTTTTTGATGTCATGGCCTAATTAAAGGGAAAATATTACATGACAGTGAAGAGAAAAATAAAGGATCTTTTAGTTTAAGACTTTAAGTTCATAAAAATAGTATAAAAAACATATAGCCAGGAAAGTATCAATCTAACAGTGATGAAATACCTTAATTTCCAATTGATTACAAAACTTGAATATCCCAATCAAATATGCTATTGTTCATCTTTTAGAAAACCATGGAAGCAAAAGTCATGACAAGTTGCACATCTTTTAGAAAACCAACTACAAGAAAATATGCTATTGTTCAGCTCAAGTCATAGTTCATTTCTTAAGTTGTCTTATATAGAAAACCAGTCAAAAATTATTATTTGTCAAAAATACATGGAGCCAAGAAAAACTATACTTTACTTGAAATTATGTTAAACCAATTATTTGTTTCTTACTTTTTGGAACCCAGAAACACAAAAATAATATCAAAGAAAAATTGACATTCCTAGATCTAAAAAACCAAAAAGAAAGAGAGGCAAATTTCTTGAAAATAAAAGTACAATTAATTTTTTAGTTTATTGATTCATAAAATTGAAAGATGTAGAAAGAATAGGAAATTGCTCAAACAAGCAGAAATAGAATTAGCAACGACGATGACTTACTAATGGAATTAAAGATTAGATAATAAAGAGAAAAGAAAAGGACATGATGTATGTAATGTAATGTAATGAAGATGGTACTTAATTCAGCAAGTACAAAGCTATAGCCAACTAAACACATCATCTAGCCTATGCATTACTACATAGGATTAGTCAAATTCTTGATTGAATCATTAACTTGAGATTTTAGACAATTTTGTAAAAAGAAAGGATGGAGCCAGCTAACACCATTTGCTTTAAAGCAAGTCTCTTTATAATTGATCACTTGATCAATCCATACTTGTAAAAAAAAATTTCATATTTTTATGCATTTTGTTTCTTAAGCATGCTTTAAGTTGTTCTATAAAAAAATATACTTCAGAATTTATACTAAATGTTTCAATTCCTTTCTCCATTTCACTTAGAATTTTTATTTAAAACTAAGACCAAGTGCTAAAGCCAAATCCAACTCCAATTTCACAACTTCCAAGAAATAAAATAGATGGCAAACAATTTTGCAGTAGTATATTTATTAGGAATCAAATTCAATTTTCTCTCATCTTACAAGAACTTGGCTTAACTCCAATAGATATGCAAAATTGAACTAAGAAGATTGGCTACCTAATGCACCATCAGGATCAAGAGTCTTTAGTTACCATAACATGTTTTATTAGTTCATCTTCCAAGCTCTTTGCATCCCACCTAAGCAGATAAAACTAATTTATAATTGCTTTCTTACTGTATGCCTTTTGTCTACCACTATAGTAGAATTTTCTGGAAAGCAAAATGAAATTTGAGTAAATCTTATCTAAATACTATAGATGTCAATTAAGAAAGCACTAAGCACACCATCAACTGACAAAAATATTTTTTTCTTTTTTCCTTATATATATATATACACAGATACAGCCAGCCAATCTCTGCCATACATACATACATTGCTTTAACTTTTGTATTGAAATAATTAATATCCATTTATTTACTAAACAAGTAGCATCACAGATGCTCTTGCAGTAACAACAGATAACACACAACTTATCTTCCACTTGTACTCTAGTATTCCCATGTGCTTTTGCCTCTAAAACAGACTAGAAGTAACTTATAAAAATAGGTTAGCCAATTAATTCAATCAACACAGACTATTGTCCCCTAAAATATAACAATTGAACATAAACTGGAATCTAGAGGCCAAAGAAAAGGAAAAAAAAGGGAAAGAATGCCAAATTTAAAGCGGGATATAACAGAAAACAAAACTTCAAAAATCTAGGTTTGTGCACAACATACTCCTAATCGATGCATGAATGGGGAAAATAAGATGGAATCAAATGGAAGCAATAGTCTAAATAAAATCCTTGATGACATCAATAAAGCACAACATATATTCCAACTACCTTAATGAATCTGTATATATTTTATAGAATTTAAACAATTATAGGACCATGGCATATTGAAAGAAATATATATCACGATATATTGCGAGAAGCAGACATAAATATCTCTCGAAGTACAGATCGTTGAAGCAAAAGTAGAAATCGGTTGTTTCACGTTATCGGCAAAGTCTATCACCCACGTGTCACGAACTACAGGATGAAAGCATAAATCCATGAACTAAAAGCCCCTTTAGACAAAAAGAATATGCGAAGAGACAAACCAACAGAGTTTCGATATTTTTAATTTTTTCCTCTTTTTTCAAATGAAGAAATTAAGCCTTTATATAAGGCTCCAATTAAGGAATATTTAATTTTCTTAATAATGATGAATTAAATTGGCAGTTATAAATGGTAGATTCCCTAATTAAGGGAAAAATCAATATGAAACTAATTCTATATAAATTACTTCCTGTTCCGATATTATCTCTATTATATCGGAGACAATTTATCATCTCGTGAGTCATGGGCATATCCCAAACTCTTTCATCTCTCACTCGCACATGACGAAATAATTTTCAGTCATTCTCTCCTATCATATAGGCAGATAGTTCGTGTGACCGGCATATGTTGAGAACACTAATGCTATATACCTATTAGGGATATATAGCATCTCGAAAAATAAAATCTTCTCACAATTGTAGGCCAAATCTTAGATACTTTTCTCACATTCGTTGTTTTATCTCATGATCTCATAAAAATAATTTTCATATTCACCATGGTGTCTCTATTTATAAAGACTATAATAGGTATACCGATGAACCACGAAACTACTGAATGTGATAGGAAAATATCTTCCCCTTTTTCTATATACCATCTATCATAGTTCAACTCATTTTTCTAGTTAGATCCGCCGAGCCAAAATTTTTTTATAACCTTTTAGAGACTAACTAAGCTAGCCACAACGAACTATACTTTAGGCATATGTTAAGAGTCCTGAGAGTCAGAAAAAATTAGGGTCTCATACTAGGAAAAATTTGAGATCATTCACATAAGATTCCCTTCCCTTGGTCAATTCAAACACACATCGTATGATGCATATGTTATGGTGTTCTTTTCTTTTCCTTTAAAGGAGCGCATATCTTATCATTATTTAACACCATACAAAAGCATAAGGTTGCAGTGTACTGAAGCATTCAACTTTAGTCTCCTACTTTAGAACTACTTCTGACTTTTAAGACAGAATATGATAGTCACATTTAACTTATCATAAGATTACACTTAATCTAATTTAGATCTCAATCCAAAGTATACAACCTCATGTATGTCTTTATCTTGCACCTTATCAAGACTCATCTTATAATCTCTGCAAAACGACGCTTTTATTTTGAATAGGTTCTCGAAATTCACTTTGTGTTCAAAAATTACCTCATCTTAATCTTTGTCAACTCATTATCAAAACTAAGGTAAACACTCGTATGAGTGGGCTACTTCTCTGTCCGATATGCTCAGTCATATAATAAATAACAGTAAATGTTCACATATAAACATTCACACTCATGTATTGCCAAATAATAAACTTTATTATTATTCATAAATAATAATGTTAAGGGATCAAATAAACAGCACAAATCAAATCCTACACAACCTTTGAGATCTAATGTGTCTTTTAATATAGGTTTTGTTAATAGATCTGCAATGTACTGTAAGTTCAGTTCTCCTAGTACAATAATATCTTCGATTTATTGATACTTAATATTGATACATCCATCAACGACTAACTGTCACCATAGACTATCACTGGTTCCTTTAAGGCAATTAATCCTAAATGGTTCACAAACTATCTCAACCAAAACTACCTCTTGTACTGTAGCTGAGAAAGCAACAAATCCAGTTTTCAATGTTAATGGGCTACAAAGATTTGTTTCTTGCTACTCCACTAAATGGAACCCTTGCCAAGTAAGAATACATAACCTGAAATGGATTTCCACTCATCCATATCACTTTCCCAATCCACATCTGAATATTCTCTCAATTGCAAATCATTTAAAAAAAACAGAGAATGAGCTGTAGTACCTTTACGGTATATAATTATTCCTTTTACTGACTTCTAATGTGCTTCACCTGGGTTAGACTAATATCTATTTACTATGCCCAAAACATAGCATATTTTAAGTTTGGTACACAATATTGCGTACATCAGACTACCCATGGCACAGAGATACTAAACATTCCTCATATGTTTAATCTGCTCATTTATCTTAGGATACACGCTTTTTGCTAAGAGACTGATTCTTAGCAATGGGGTTATCTATGGGCTTAAATTTTACATATTAAATCATTCAAGAACTTTGTTAATGTATGTCTCTTAAGACAATGACAATAACCTTCTTGAGCTATCTTTTGAAATCTTAACTCCAAGGATATAATCTACTTGACCTATATCTTTTAACTCAAAGTTGGATGACAACCAATCTTTGATAAGATTTACGTACTTTATGTCATTTTTTGATATTAGTATGTCGTCTACATACCAAGTCAAAATGACAAATTTGTCTTTAGAGCTTTTATGATAAACACAATGGTCTTCATAAATCATATTGAATTCATTCGACATGATTACTTCATGAAATCTCAAATATTATTGTCTCAAAGACTACTTTAGGCTATAGATCGATCTCATCAATTGACAAATCTTATATTCGCTGCCTTTTTCAATAAGGAAAATAGTCTTTACATCCATTTGATGTAGTTCTAGGTTCAAACTAGCTTTCAAGGTTAGAATTAACCTTATCAACATAAATCTAACAACAGGTGAAAAAGTCTTCTCATAGTCAACTCCTTCCTATTGTCTAAAACCCTTAGCAACAAGCCGAGCCTTATATCTTTCGATACTACCATCAGCTTTTTGCTTTATTTTGAGAATCCACTTATTCCCAATTGGTTTACGTCCTTCGGGTAAATAAACTAGTTCCCAAACATGGTTTAATCTCATGGAAGCCATTTCTTCTTCCATTGCCTTAATCCATTTATCTTTTGCTAGGCATTCTTGTGGGATAATTAAAAAATCATTAACATGGAACAATTTTTCTTTTAGATTTTTTTTGTAATTTCGATTCTTGATAAACATGTCTCATATATTCATTATAGTTCGGAATGCTCCCATTGGAATTAAGCTCTACGTTCCCACTAAAATAAAGATCTTGAATATCTATACTCTTACTGGAGTTAGGCATGCTCATCCTCCTACTGAAGAATGGATCCCGAACATCCGGACCATTGAGAAGAGAGTCTTGACCTTATTCTTCAATTTTCCTCCCATTCGGATGGAGAGATTCAGTTAGTTCATCTTTTTGAGTTTTATAAAAGTAAAGTCTTAACTTACTTTGCCTAACTTAGGAAACTTATTTTTCAAAAATATGATGTCTTGTGATTTAGATTTTGTTACTGAGCCATTTGCTTATTCACCCATAAACATGTATCCTTTTGATACGTCAGAATATCGTACAAAGATACTCATTTTACCTCTTGGTTCTAACTTACCAAATTTGCTTGAGGTATCATAGATATAAGCAACACAACCCTAAGATCATCAATGACTCAGGTTGAATTACCGACCACTCCATAACTCATAAGAAGTTGAAGCAACAAATTTAAAGGGCACACAATTTAGAACACTATTTTGTTATGGAGTTCGAGGGATAGACAACCGATGCCCACTCCTTTTTTCATCACATTAAGCTTTAAATTCATCATAAATATATCCTCGACCATGGTCGATTTTTTAAAGCTTTAAATTTTCTTGTCCAATTGATTCTTAACAAGATTTGTAAAAGTTTTAAAGCAACTAAATGCTTCAGACTTGTGAGAAATCAAATAGACATGACCATACCTAATATAGTCATCTATATTAGTGATGAATACTAATAGGCCTCATACCTTACCCTAACATTTATTAAATCACAAACATCTGAATGGATCAATTGCAATGGAGTTTTGGTTCTAGTTCCCCTTTTTTTCGAATGATTTTCTTACTAGTTTTCATTTTGGGTAATGCTCATAGGTAGGTAATTCAAGCTTATTCAAATCACCCATCAATCCTACCTTGACTAACTAACTCATTCAGTCTTGGACAATGTGGTATTATCTAGCATGCCATAATTTCACATTATTCTCATAACAATGTGAAACAAAAAGAAGAAATTAACGAAAAACTAGTAGTATTTCAATAATCAGGATATATATCTATAATAATGAAAACATTCAAAACAAAACCAGAACCACATTAAGTATCATCTAAACATAAATGTGCATTTTTATCCTTGAAATGTAAATGAAACCAAGTTTCATTAAAGTAAAAATAGAAATTAACCAAACAAAGGAATCTTGATCCTTTTTGTCACAAGGTCCATTACTTCTGGATTTATCATCCACAAAGGATGAAATTTAGTAGATAGACATATTTCACTCACTCATGAGTTAAGATGGTGTACCTATTGGGACACATTGAAGTCTCTTGCACAATAATCCTTTTATTGGCAGTTGAAAAAATATTTCACTCTTGAAATATTTATCCTTTTATTACATTTGGACCTTATGTAATTCTATTTTATCTTTTGCCTTTTAGGCTTTTAAGCCTTTTCTTTACCTTTACCATTGAAGCTTTCATTCTTGTTCTGGTTGAAACTTATTCTATCATAACAGAACTATGCCATATGCACTACGGTATTGATCTTAATCACCGCCATACAATCCTTTTAAAGCTTCAAATGACAAGCGACATTCCTAAATGTCTTTAACTTGTCTATATGAGTTAGTTGCATCTCTATATGCTCCTAACTCTAGGACAAAGAATGGATAATAACTTAGACTTATTGCTTATTGATCATCTTATGATCAGGTTCACTAAGCTCACATATCATCTTATCCATCTCTCTTAGATGTTCCCGCATTATATAATCAAACTCTTCTAATTAGTATAAAAAATTTGATCACTAATGATCGAAACTGAGTCAAAAACACAACTCTAAACTTTTCTCCCGCAATGCGATCCACAGATCCATTACATTTTAACACTTGTGAAATTTGCTTAGTGATGTCATAATCTATTTGTACTTAGCAATATGATATGAGCAGTAGAATATATCTTTTCCATACCACATAGGCATCTCAATCCCACTTACACTAGACTATAGTGCCTTGCTTAGATTCAATCATAATCAAACTTAAGGTTTCTAAAGCCTCTTACTCCTCAAGCACATACCGAATTTACATATTCTATTTGGATCCTCTGATCACTAATGGAGTAATTATTGCACAATATTAAGGAGATCAAACAATACATGCTATTTACTATGCATTTGAAAATTTAACCTAATAAAGCTGTGTATTAAGCCCAAATTTGAAAGATTACTTAAAGTTTTCAATTACCCTATAAGTCCTAATATCTAATCTTACCGATTAAAATTTCATGCATAGTAAATATCGATTGTTAGGCATTAAGTTCTTAAACTTAATTCAAGATATTATACATAAGATAATCTAAGTCTTAACTTAATAATCATGCAATCATTTTACTTATAAAATATTGCTAAACAATTAACAATAAAATAAACACATTCATAATAAATGCTAAATGTCAATATAATATACAAAAGATAAATAAACTCATTTATTTAATCAATCATTAAATATCCAACAATCTCAAATAAACATTTAAAATAAGACAAAAACACTTGTCTTTAATTTAGTAATAAGAAACAAAAATCCTAACAAAAAATTCATTAACCAATAATAACTTGACACTCATGTCAATAATTTAGGAAACTTAGAATGTGACAAAACTAGTTTCATCACTGAAAATAATTTCTCAACCCTTTTGAACAAATCAAGAGGTATGCCATAAAATCGATGATGAAGCCATGGACGATACACACAACGTTCGCTTCTTAGCACCATCTCAGAGATGAAGCCATGGACGATACACACAATCGAGAGGAGCCCTCACGCACCGGCGAGGGTGGGCCTCACTTGCCACACGTGCGACAGATGCACCACGCAGCAGCTGAGGTACTCTGCCACGTGGTGCGACCTTACTAGGCCACGTATGGCCACACATTCATCCATGTAGAAGCCATGTGGCACCAACTGGATAGACAAAATGAACACGTGGTATGATCGTAGTTTGCCACGTGTCATCTAGTCACTGGCCCATATGTTGACACGTGGCATGACTCATCAAGCCACGTGTTTAGACCCTCGATGCCATGTGGCTGCACCGCAGACCACCACGTGGATGCCAGGTGGCATGACACATCATGCCACGTGTCAGCCTTATAGGCTGCCATATGGTGCCATGTACATTAGGTGGTTGGTTCACGTGGTGCCATGTGGCATCATATGGACCCTCATTGACACGTCAGTTGACACATGGCGCTTCACCATAAGGCCACATGTCGTTTCCTTATTGGGCCACGTGGCTGAGTGACATTTCACTCAGCGCGTATGGCCAGGCGCGTGCTGGAAACACACCCTCTAGCATGTGCCCAGCACATTGGTGGCGTATGCAAGCCTTTTTCAGTGGGTTCAGGTAGCTGAATTTTTTCTAAAGTGGGATTTTCAAGGTCCCTGAGTCTAATGGTATGGTAAAAAATAAAAAATTTTCACTTGAAATTTTAATTATGAATTTTTTAAATAATTATTTAATTTCGGTGTCTAAAAAACACAAAAAAATTTTCAAACCAGAATTAAAAAAATAAATATAGAATAGATCTAATATGTATATCAATTGGCCTATCAACATGTTTGAATTTTTACAAAAAAATCAAATCTATATAATAGACATACCGAAAAGCAAAAATACCAGACTCTGATACCAATGAAAGAAATATATATCATGATATATTGCGAGAAGTAGATATTAAATACCTTTCGAAGCACAGATTGTTGAAGCAAAAGCGAAAATCGATTGTTTCATGTTATCGGCAAAGTCTATCACCTACGTGTCACGAACTACGGGATGAAAGCATAGATCCATAAACTAAAAACCCCTTTAGACAAAGAGAATATGCAAGGAGACAAACCGACATAGTTTCAATATCTCTAATTTTCTACTCTTTTTTTAAATGAAGAAATTAAGCCCTTATATAGGGCTCTAATTAAGGAATACTTAATTTCTTTAATAATGATGAATTAAATTGGCTGTTACAATATTAATAAGGAGATAATAAATATGGCAGTTATGAAATTATTATGTAACTCCCATATTAATGCACACATAAATGATAAATTCTCTAATTAAGGAAAAAATCAATATGAAACTAATTTCATATAAATTATTTCTTGTTTTGATATTATCTCTATTATATCGGTGCCAATTTATCATCTTGTGACTTATGGGTGTATCCCAAACTCCTTCACATACCTCATAACGAAGAGCTGAAGCTTTACGTTGATCTCCTGCATCTTTGGGCTTGACTTGTTCGACATCTGGAGTGAGGCTACAATGAAAGGCAACATTTAGTTAAAATACTCATGTAATTTTAACTACGAAAAAAAAACAACAAAAGACCCTGTCAACCAAAAATTGCAGATATTGAATTCTTAATAATTCAGATTTTAAAATTAGAGTGAACCAAAATTCAACCCTATCATGTGCTCAAATCGAAACAACCCAAAAGATTCCATTACAATTTAATCCAAAAGAAATTCCATCAAATGAAATTCACAAAGTTCAGTTAGATAAATTCCCCAAATAATTTATTAACCAATAAGTATAAAAATAAAAAATCAAAATTCAACTCATCGAGGAAACAAAAAACTCAACTGAATATACCAAAACCTAGAAATAGCAAAATAGAGGGGGGGGGGGAGGGAATTGGAATCATATAACTCTATAAATTAGATCACAATTTTGATTATCAAACAAAATTTCAAGAAAACAACCTAAAGATTAAGCCCAATAGAAGAACAAACCCTAAATTAACATATCAAATTCACATAATCCAAGCATTGACACTAATCGAAATACAAACCCTAAATTAACATATCCAATTCACATAATCCAAGCATCAACACTAATCGAAATTGGCGCTTGCACTATCAATAACATTTCTTTTTTCATCAAATGTAAGTGTTTTTTTTCCCTGTATTAAATTTTTTTCTCAACAAGCATGCTTTCTCCTACTTCAAAATTAGTAGCCGTTGGTTTACAAGAAGAAAAAGAGCTAATTAAGATTTACATAAATAAAATTTGAGCACTTAATCAATGTAGTCTAAAATGGAATCGCAAATATACCTTTAACATGTATTGTATTTCTTATATCATTCCCTAGCTTCATCTTTTTATTAGGCTGAAAAGATTATACTTGTTTGGTTTTTCTTGATGGCGAGAAGTGCCTCCAGAGTTTTGGTTTTTCAACATTCTGCTTTTCGAGTTGTTCCTCAAGATTAGGTTTCTTATTATCTCTACTGATGAAACTAAACAGATAGTCTATTTCTGTAGCACCAATGGAGGCAGATCTGAAGGAGATCGGACGGAGACAGATCGAACTAATGGAGGTCAATTAGAAAAAAAGGTACAGAAGGGAGAGGGAGAGGGCCATTGAGAGGGAAATAACACATAGGCGAGGCAAGGAGAGAAGGAGGATAAAATTTGGCTGCAAAAGGGAGAGCATAACTATTTATACCTAGGGCAAAAAGTCCTTTAGCAACGGATATGGAATTCAGTTGCTAATTTAGCAATGGAAACAAAAATCATTGCTAATTTAGCAATGAAATTTGGTTTTTGTTGCTAAATTACCAACGAAATTTTCTTTTTGTTGGTGATTTTCGTTGTAAATTTTCTCCACATTTCACTGGCGACTTATTTAACAACGGTATCAATATTCCGTTGCTAAATTCCGTTACAAAATTTTATCACTAAAATTTCCCTCCATCTTTATCAGCAAAAGATAATGATTTCCCATTTTCGTTGCTAAAGCAAAAAGTCCCCACCAAAATTAGCAATGAAATTTTATTTCGGTTGCTAAATAGCAACGAAATTTGATTTAAGTGATTCGTAAAAGTTAGATCACTAAAAGTGATTCGTGACAGTCATTTAGCGATGGAATGTCGTCACAAATTGTTTTTTTTCCAATGTAATTGCTAATGTAAAAGGTTTGAATATAAATAAATACATAAAATTTAGAAATTGAATAAAATGATAAAGGATTAATCACAATCGATCTTCTGATGTCTAAAATTAGTGATGCTCTTGAACTTAAGAATTAAATTGCAAAAATATTTCATCTTCAAATTTACTTTGATTGCTATAATTGCATTTAATGATAAATTTTCACATGCATGCTAAATAATTAGCCGTGAATTTGAACAAATAATGAAATTAATAGAGTGCATTTATAACGTTCATTGATTGTATAAAAGTTAGATCAACTGGTTTTTTGTTGCCAAATTAGCAACTGTTTTCTCTTTTTGTCACAAATAATTTTGCGACTGAGCTTTCCGTGATTGTTAGTGAAGTTTTATTTAGTTTGGATTAGTTTTTTTGAGTTTGGCATTTTGAGTTTTGACCACCAATATTATGTATGCATCATTAGTCATTGCCATGATCCGGAAGAAATGGAAAAAAGTATGCATATAAATAAAGTAATTTTGGTTATTTTGTGCTGATTAGTTGGCCATTAATTAATTATTATGCTCTCTCAAACCGTTTGCTTACTCTTCATGCTTTACTTCTTTTAGTATCTCGAATTCCTTAACTATAGGTTTCATATTCCAATTTTGAATATATATAACTCCTTATTTGCAATTAGGCTTTTTTGCCACTTTTAACTACTTGGAGTCCGTTTTTTCTTAACATCAGATTTCAATTTATTTTATATGTTCACCATTGAAATGGCTTTTAAGGGATCAACATAATGCATTCATCTAGTGTAATGTTTTCTTCTGTATATATGTTGTGTCTTGTTGCTTGCATATTCTTACTGTATATATCTATAAAAACAGGAAAGCATGGATAAATCATTGGGAGTGAAAGTGAATGGATAGATAATCAAGTCAGACGGAGCTATTGGATTAAAAGAAAGGCAGTTAGAGAGTAGCTTGTATGTATAATTGGGCGTGCCCTTAGCTATCAATACTGTGTAGCACAGAATTTTTTGGAATTGAATGTGGATATTAGATCTTCTGTAGTTGCAAGTGCAATAGTACATTATTTAGTTTTTGTGTGCTTTTGGTTAGATTTAATTTTCTAAGTATTATGCAATTTAATGTACATGTGTGATTATATATTTTGTAAATTAATAGTATTAGAGAATTTTTATTTATAGAAATTAAATTATGATTTGCTTATATAATAAATTAATTTAAATTATGACTCTGTATACGATAAATTAATTTTTTGATTATATAGGCTGTAAACTAATAAATACATAATAAAAAATTATATTACATTATACTTTTGCGACGGATCTACGACAAAAAAAATATCGCTAATATGCAATAAATTAAAAATTGACTTAATCCACGTTAGCGACGGATCCGCGACACTAATTGTCGCTAATAATTAATATTATATTTTCATAGATAAAAATTAAAATGCATTTAGCGACGGTTTTATCTTGTTTGCGACTGGTTTTCTGTCGCCAAATTAGCAACCGTTTTCTCTTGCCGTCGCAAATAATTTCGAGACTGAGCTTTTCGCGACTGTTAGTCGATGCGTACATGTAAAATTTCAAGATATTTCGAAAAATATATTAGAATTTGTTTAGAATATTGTATACAAATAATGAAAAGAGAGGAAAGGAGATTCTAGAAAATAAGAACGTTTTTTTTTTGTTTTTTGTTGGAATTTAACAAGCAAGCTTAATAAAAAAAATTTAATACTTTGTAATGTTTGAATTAATAGCTAATTATAAATGCTCACTATTATTTATAACGTTCATCGATTGTATAAAAGTTAGATCGATTGAATTACTAGAGTGTATGTGTTTGAATTTAATTGGTTCTATTATCATATATATATGCCTTCCGTTAGTATTCATAATAATTATGTCATGATAAAGATTATGTGCTAAATATGTACTTACCAATATTTGAGCTCCCTCGAATTTTTCTGATTTCAAGTAGGAAGTTTAAAAGAGCCATAAAAACTCCAACTGTTATCAAATCTTCATGTTCGTATGCAATAATTTTGCTCTGGTCAAATCTATCTACCACATATGTTGTCCTTTTATTATTATTATTATTATTATTATTATTATTATTATTATTATTATTATTATTATTATTATTATTATTATTATTATTATTATTATTATTATTATTTATGCGAGTGTCGACCTTATTTATCACATACCTTTGAACAATAAAAGATGCTTTGCTGTGGAATACTTACAAGAAAGTCACATCTTTGCATAAATCAAACAAATTTGTCTCGTACCTTCCTCAAATTAATGTCTAATTCGTGGAAGCTATTGAATTTAAATAAAGCCATTTTATTCCTTTTAATTATCTTATGTGTAATTCTCTCTCACATTTGAAGTGTAACTAGTCCATCCAATTGTTATTACCTTAAATTCGCCATATATATATATATATATATATATATCCTCATGATTCTTGACATTTATTATTATTTTTTTTACCTCAAATCTTTCATCCGCTTGTGAACGTAGTGGTTATTTATTTTATAACTCTGATACCATATTAAAGCAAGCAGTATTAAAAAGGAAATTGTATTTCACGTGAATTGTCCCTTTTTTTTTGGGGGGGGGGGGGAGATTATAGAGAAAATACAGTATGTGATAGTTAAAGCAAAAAAAACCATGAAAATATAATGGATTTAATGGTTAAGAAAGTAAGAAAAACCATGAAAAAAGAACAATCTTCTCAAACTTTATTCTTTCATGGTTTTTCTTGCTTTTTTAATCATTGAATCCATCATATTTTCATGATTTTTTTTTGCTTTAACCATCACATACACATCCCATGAAAGAATTAGAAATGGTTAAAGCAAAAAAAAAAAATCATAAAAATGTGATGGATTCAATGGTTAAGAAAGCAAGAAAAATCATGAAAATGTCATCTTCTCAAACTTTCCATATCCCACATTGGAAAGACACAGGGAGTGCCATGGGTTAATAAGCTTGGAAACCCATCACCTTAATATGACCTAATTTGGAGGGATGACCCAATTTGGAGTTGGTTAACCCAAATCGGTTAACATGTATCATTTTCTTTTTTGTTTATATATTAAGTTCAATGACATTTCTGTTAGAAAAAATAAGTCAGTTACTTTTGGATAATAAGATCTAAGTTCAGTGATAATGAGTGAAATTGACCTGTAGATATAGCAACAATATATTACCAATCATATTATTAAAATAAATAAATATCATTAACTTTCATAAGATGAGATAAAATGATACAAGTTCCTTATTTTTTAACCACAAATTAATCTTTGATTTGAATACTGAAATTAAATATTTTCAAATTGAAGATGTCAGACAGAAAAGAAAAATAATGAAAAAAATCCTACCTCCAAACAAAAATAAAATTTGAAACTCTGCGATAATAGCTTAGCAATCGGTTGTTCATAAACATTCTTAATCTATATAATCAAGATACAATTGTTGGAATTCCACAAGATTGGCATACCAAACTCTCAGCTAAAGATTATAGATATTAACTAAACGACTCAGTAATCGTCAAGCGTTATTAACCAATAATGATGATCCATTATGAACTGTTACAACTTACAATAATATTAATTACTTGATTAATTAAATGCTATACACTTAAAGGACATTAATAATAATAATATATGTGGTAGATTTGTTGATCATAGCAATATTATTGTCAACATAGATATTCCCTAGTTATGTCACTAATTAATATATACTCCAGAATTTTCTTTGCATAATCATCTTATATATAAAATTTATTAGTTCGATTAATTTAAATTACAAATTTATAAACAAAGAAAAAAATACTGGCTCTCAAATATTTAAAGATACCCAATTAATTTTTAGTACTCTAACCCGAATATAATCAGGTCTTTAAATGATAGATTGTGAGTAATTAATTTTTTTTAATTTCAGTGAAACTCATGATTTTATTTATTTATATTCAAATCTTTTACATTGGCTCTTGGAAATTTAATAGTTTTGATTCAGATCTTTTACATCAGCACTTAGAAATTTAATAGTTTGCACAAATCAGGGAAGCTTCTGCTGTTCATTTTTGTGCATGACCACTGTTCTACAGTCCCCTTTGGAATTCAGGAATATATTCGGATTTTATTACTGACAACGGAAACTAGAGAAACAGCAATTTGTCAAACAATTGGATTGTAAGAGTTCGCATTAATAGGAACTGAAATTTCAAGTTAATTAATTGTTATGATTTAAAAAAAATGTTTATGTATCCTATTTTTCGCTTTTATGGGATAATTATAATTTATGCTAGGATAAAGTCTGTCCCAATTAATGCTGTGTTGAATTTGAAGGAAAACAGAAGGTCTTGCTTTTATTATATCTTTGCACATTTGTTGAAAATGTATTTAGCAAGATGTGTTGAATTCGAATACTGAAAAAAAATATATTCCTGCTGATGAAGTGAACACCGCGTTACAGTAACAATACCAACAACAACAATAATAATAATAATAATAATAATAATAATAATAATAATAATTATTATTATTATTATTATTAAAGTCATTAATTTGTCGTATTGTCCAGTTTCTGTTTCGGATGGTTGCGTCCAACCTGTGATGCCTAACTGTGGAAAAATAATGAAAATGAAGCCGCCTATGCTATTTAAGCAAGAAGACGTCATTACCTGCCACACTGATTTAATAATATATTCGCACATAAAAAAAAAAAAAAAAACAGAGTTACAATAACGAGCAGCCTTCAATTACCCCAGAGACAACCATACACACATTTATATTCACATGTTTAGCATATAATTTTATTTCAGAATTTCAACGCTTAAATAAGAAAAGCAATACGTCGAACCATTATTAATTTGTTGTTTGAACTTTCTTCTGAACCAATGACGAGTAAACAAAAAAAAAAAAAAGACTTAACATATGCTTAAAAGAAAAAAAAAAGACTTGTAGAAGAAAAGGTACAGAAGTTTCAAAAAAAAGGTTTCCTACTTCCTAGCTAGTAATTAATGCATGTGTGTACTAATTGACCCTCAAAAAATTAATCAATAAAAGTGGGAAATTTAGAGGTTTGACACACATCGTGTTAGCTAATAGACATATAAACAGGACTGAATTTATTTGGATTGAACACTGGAAGTTAAACACTAAAGATTAGTTGTACGAGCAGCCTAAGTATATAGTAACTAACTCATGCTATTTGCTAGTATAACACGAACATGATGATAACATATCTACAGTTTGGGAAAATTCCTCTGAAAAAGGGTCCCTGGAGCCTTGAAGAAGATCACAAATTGATTGCTTATATTAACAGATATGGCATTTGGAATTGGAATGAGATGCCCAAAGCTGCTGGTCAGGACCTTCATTAATCTCAACATGGAATTATTATTTCTTTTTTCGTTCTTCTGCATACTAAAAATAGAAGTATAAGCTTATTATTAGACATTGCTGTGGTGCTTAATTCAGGTTTGTCAAGAACAGGAAAGAGTTGCAGGCTTCGATGGATGAATTATTTAAGGCCAGGTCTTAAGCATGGGAACTTCACCAAAGAAGAAGAAGAAACTATTATTCATCTTCATCAAATGTTAGGAAATAGGTAAATATTTTACTCTTTCGACACAGTATATCCATCGTTGTTTACTAGTTAACGTTTGTTGAATTGTGGTGTTTCAGATGGTCTGCAATAGCATCCAAATTGCCAGGAAGAACAGATAATGAAATAAAAAACCATTGGAATTCTCATTTAAAGAAACGCTTGATGAGCAACAACTTTCCTGTGAAACAGAAAGATCAACAAACCTCTGAAAACGCTGTCTCATCGAATTCAGAATTACACTCACCGGAATTGGATTCTTCAAGCTCCGATGTTTTCAGCGAATTAGATATTCAATTTCCACAGGACCAATCAATGGAAACAGATGAGATGTGGGTTGATGAGGAGTGCAGGAACCCATTGGAAGATATTTACCAACTCAATGATTACTGGCATTACACTGATCAAATCATGAAGGAGAATTGAAGTTTCAGCGGAATAATCTAAATGGCTATTCAAAATTCTGGGGCTGTGCGATTGATTTTGGGGGAGTAATTGTGCTCATGTATTTGGGATTTTTTTTTTTTTTTTGATAAGCTGCTGATATTATTAAAGGAAATAAATTTGTCCAGAGTACGCAAACGAAGAAGGGCATCTAGGCCAAGTTACACAGTACAGATGAGAAAAACAGCCAGTAGCCAAGAACGGGACAACCTAAATCCACAGAAGAGTTAAAAAAAAACGCAGCCCCAACGTATGCTCTGCAAACCCGCAGAGACATAAATGGGAAATACAAGGCGCCTAGTTGAGGCCAGCATCAAGCAACCGTGGATCCTTCTCAAGACAGAAAATACCAGCAGCTTCTGAGACCATATACCCAGTGCCAGCAGCAATAATCATTCAAAAATAAAGTATATATCCCCATCAACCAGGCCCACAAAAAGACCAGCAGCCTCAAAAGAGGTCGACCTCATCACAACCCCAGCAAGAAGCAATGAGAGCCACAGAGAAAAATGATCGCATCTAACCCGTCACAATCATCAGACTAGGCCAAAAAACCAATATAAACTTGCCCTCCTACAGAAACGACATCCAAAACAAAATACCATCATCATAGCTAGTTACAGTTATCAAAAACCAGAGTATTAACAGAGATGACCAGCATTAGAATATATGCAAGGATCACCAAGGAGGAAACGCATCCCCATAGAAGTCTATCGCCAGGAGCAGCTGTCAACTGGTCAGTCAAAACAAAGCATGGCAATTTAGTGAAGACAAGCAATAAATTCAGAAACACGAGAGGCACCGGTTTTAGGGGTCAATTTCATCTATAGTCACTGAACTTACGTCTAATCGCCCAAAAATAACTGACTTATTTTTCATAACTTAAATATTACTGAACTTATCACCTTTTTGTAGAAAAATCATCTTTACCGATTTTCGGCGATTATTCTTACCGGAATACTGACATAGCATATCACGTCATATGTCTGGATATACGTGACACGACATGTCAGCAACCATAATACTAGAAGAGGCCATGTGTATCCAGAATTATGATGTACCGTACTGACGTATCGTGTGATATGGCTTCTTTTGGTAACGTGGTTGCTAGCGTGTCATGTCATATGTATTCAGGCATATAACATGACATGTCACGTCAGCATTTCGGTAAAGATTATTGTCGAAAACCTATTAAGATGACTTTTCTGCAAACATGCGATAAATTCAATGACATTTAAATTACAAAAAATAAATCAGTTACTTTTGGGCGATTAGGCGTAAATTCAATGACCATGGATAAAATTAACTCCTGATTTTAGCCAAATAGTCTGCAAAAAAATTATTCTCTTCTTTTGTGGACAAAGCTGACTTTTTTGATTCTAGATGAGAGGTTTCCAATGATATTGAAGATGGCTCCCATGCTCCAAGGTCTGTACCCCACTGGATTATGTATTTGGGAATATAATTAATTATAGTATATTGTCCAAAATCAAATAAAAAAATACTGATATAGCACATTAATAAATCATTAAAGGATAACTGGAGTTCATTTCATTTAATAGCACATTAATCTCTGCAAGCTGAGCTTGCTTCAAACTGAGTTGCATCATTAATATATTTCTTCAACCATAGTGACGCCTTTTAGCGACTCCAGATATTGACCAGCGATTTAATTCATCCCTCTCAAGTTAATTAGTTCAAATAAGAAGAGAAAAACACAATAATTAGCTTTTTCTGAACCAGTGACTATTTTTAATAAACAACAATTAAATAAACAACAAATCAAGACTTAATAAATTTCTAACAACTAATATTAATTGATTCAAATAATTTAACACTATTTCTTTTTAAGTAAAGTTTCGGTTTAAAATCTTATAAACGGTAGAGCAAGTCCATATTGTTTTTTAACATCACACTGATTGATTGATTTTCAAATTATCATATTATCTTTTTAATTTCATATTATGTTTATTAATATCAATATAATTTAATCGCTTTTAAATTTTAATAATAATTAGAATATGGTTTTATATTCACTGTATTAAGTAAGAGCATGCAAATAACCAAGAAATTTAGTGTTGCTGAGATCAATACTTAGGGTTGTATTCAATTAAGACTTTAATAGAATTTTTCTAAATGAATTTTGATCAGAAATTTTAAAAGACTGATAAATTTGCTAAAATTATGAATAAATTTTTAAAATTTTAATAAAATATTTGAAAGTATGAATGACTGTAAATGATTTTTATAAAATTTAAATGTCTTTTATAAATATTTTATTTGATTTTTCTCTTTTTCAATATTGGAATTAGATATTATCACAGTTTAACCACCTGGCTGGTATTGATACAAACAATCCAAAGTTTCAAGAATTCTAGCCTAATCGTTCCAAAATTACCTCAATAATGGGGTACCAAACTAAACCTTCAAATTAAATAGAATTAGAAAAATTTTCTCAAAAGAGAAACAAATAAGAGAAATTACATTTTATTTTTCTTAAACAGATAACTAATTGACTTCTAAGATGTACAAATACTAAATCTAAGGGTGAGTATAGATCAATTAACTGGTTTATTAAAAAAAAAGTTAATCAGTTCATTAATATCGATTTTTTAAAATTATTAATCATTAACTAGTCCGTTTTATTTGATTAATCAATACATCGATTTTGATTTTTTTTATTTGGTTAATTAATATTTTTCAGTTAACTATTAAAATTTATCAAATATAATTATTAAAAGAAATCAGGAAAAGTTTAATTTAATTTCAAATGTGTAAAGTGATTTAAAATATAAATTACAAAACAAACATAATATACTAACCAAAATTCATATTTAACAAATTAATAGTTAATATTAAAAAATAAATTTGATATTTTTTGAAAATTGGCATGCTTAATTTTAAATAAAAAATTGGATAAAATTACATTTTAAAGCATATATCATTACAAGAAAATGCTTAATTAGCAACAGAAAATTACCAACATAATTTCTTTCGTTGGAAAAATTTTTGGGAATTTTCTGCTTTTAACGATGGAAATGAAAAATCTTTGTTCCGTCGTTAAAAATGGAGGAAACTTTTAGTGCCAAAATTTTACGATGGAATTTTGCAACAAAATATTAATATCATCGTAAAATAAGGCACCAAAAAGAGCAAAAAAAGTTTTCAACAAAAAAGAACGACGGAAATAGAATTCCGTTGGTAATTTAACAACAATTACAAATTAAATTCCTTTGTTAATTTACGAACATAATTCTATTTCCGTTGTTAATATACCAATGGAAAATAAATGCCATTGGGAATTGTAGATTTAACGACGGATAGAGTAATTCCGTTGGAAAAAATAACAACGAAAAATTACAATTCCGTTGGAAAATTATAAATGCCAAATATTTGCCAACGGAAAGTTCTTCCGTTGTAAAATGAAAAAATTTGCAATATTGTTGATGAATTTCGTTCGGAGTTTAGGGAAAAGACCCTAGGCCTTAGTCCATATTTCATTTGGTGCCATCTCTTTACATTGCCACAACCATCTCCCCCTGCCAGTCATCTTTCTCTCCCTCTCCTTTCTGAGGCCGGCGCCTCCCCTCTCCCATGTCTCTGCCTCCGATCTACCTCGTCACTTTCTACAATCTCGATTTCTTCTCCTTCTCTTCTCCCTACTCTTTCTTGCTGCCTTCCGCTTCTCTTCTCCCTCCCTTCTCCTTCCATTACCGTTGCTGCAAACTTCACTCGTTCCAAATGTCTTCACTGATTCTTCCGCCTTTGTTTTTCATTTTTTCCTTCTTCTTCTTATCAATTGGCCTCTTCTCAATCTGAAACCCTCAGCTCATTTTTGGGTTATCTCCATCTCTCACTCTCGTGCCCTAGGATCTCTCTTCCCTCGGCTTATCTCTGTGACTGCCATCTCGTATTTATGAAAAATTTATCAAATTTCTATCGGTTCTTCAGATTTCGACATGAATCAAAAGTACGTATTATTAAGCTTAAAAATTCAAATCTCCATTTTTGAATTCTGAAAATGGTAAAAGTTTTTTTCTCTCTCTGTCGATCTCTCTGGTTTTCGTGCTCGATCTATGTTCTAGTCCTCAAATTTACTCTTATTTAGCTGAAATTGGTTAAAATTTTTAGATTTAGCAACAGAAATAAAAATGGTTATCTTCCGTTGCTAAAAATGGTGAAAAATTTTAGCGCCAAAATATAGCAACAAAAATTTGCAACGGAATGCTTATATTGTTGCTAAATGAGGTAATTTTTGTTCGACTCTATTTTTGTTGTGCTTCAATCCTTTTTTAGGGATTAATTATTTGTATGCTTTTTTTAAACCTATTTTAGGCTTTACCAAATCAGCAAACTGTTGATCATCCGACCTTTAAGCTTGTGATTGTTTGCAATAGTAGCACAGGTATGATTCCATTGATTATATCTTATTTAAATCCTTCTGCTACTTCTAGTTGATTTCCTTTCTATCTTTGTTCGAAGTGTTAGTTTTAGTCGATCTTTTGGGCTGTAGTGTTTTGTTTTTTTTTTCTTCATTTAATTTTTCATTTTTACTTCTCTTATCCCGCTTTTAGATTTTTTAGTTTTTCTATAAGTTATTTATTTTTAGATTACCTAGTGAACTATAATTTAGATCACTACTTAGTAATTTAATCAACTGATTTTAATTTTATTTGTTATACTCCTACTTCAAAACAAATAATTATTAAATTCTTGATCCAAATACTATCCGTGAAATAATTATTAATACCTACAGAGTTACAATAATAGTTATTCACAAGCAACTGCTATCTTTTGTCTCGTGGTTCGTGTAATGCTTAAGAAACAAAATTAGATTAATTAATGATAATTATTGATTGATGATAAAGACAACTGCACGTCCTGATTTTCTTTTTTAAGCATGTTCTAAATTAATTTTTAGATGTCCATGACTTATAATTGGTTACAATTTTATTGCAAATATACTGTAAAAATAAATTAGTAGTAAGATAATGAATACCAGGATAATTCAATTCAATTGAAATCTGATGTGAAGGCAAAAGTGTGCGTCACACAGTGTTGTTGTAGGTCTCTTATTTTACTCAAACACAGTGTTTTTGTAGGTCTCTTGTTTTACTCAAATTGGTTGTGGTTGAATTTATTGATATTGAGCTCCATCAGGTACGAACCATATAGGGCATTGCTGATTATCAACTGCATTGTGCTTGTTAGGTGGGTTTCAACTTGGATTAGAGTTATTTTTGATTCTCTAAAGTGTTAATTGATTAAGTGGGAGGGGGAATTTCAAGATTGAATTGTTTTGGCTATGTTAGTAGCAAAATGGTCTAATCATAGATATTTTTGGCACGAAGCTTGAATTGCTTTGGATTTCTCTGAATTAGAAGTTGTTTGTTGTGGTTTTTAACACTAGTGAAACCATATGTCAATTGTTATGTGGTTAAAGTTTTTGACACTGGTGAAACTACAATGCGAAATATTTCTCTGAAGTAGAAGTTATTTGTTGTAGTGCAATGTCCAATTATTAAAAATTAGAAATTGAACTTCAAAGTCAATTCTCACTGGCCCTTTAAGAGGATTGGTACTTGGTATTCTGGTATGCACCTAACTATACATTTAGGTTTGCCTTTGACTTTGTCTAATTGATAGAGTCAGTGTTTCCTGGATGTTGGTAGCAGAGTGGAACAGCCTGATGCTATATTAACTTTCATCACTGATTTACATAGGCTTGTTTAGATTCATCTTGCATATTTGAGCAATACAATTTCCTCATCCTAGGGATTAATTTATATTTCACTTTACCTTTTCAGTCTAATTGATAGACTCAGTGTTTCCTAGATGTTAGTAGCAGAGTGGAACCCAATTTTGGTTTCTATCCTCAAGTCTGTTTTTTAGTTTCTAGGTAGTACAGGTTCTTTTTTTTTATTTCTCAATTGAAATAGGTTTTGGTTCTTCTGAGTTTGAACTGCTGCAAGTCTTGTGCCTCCCTGCTTCTGGCATAGCTTGTTTTGGCTCCCAACATCTACTTTATAATATTCCCTTGAACAATATATGTGCTTAAGTGTATATTGAAAAACTTAATAAAATATTGAGTGATTAGATGGGTTCTCTTATATTTTGGGGGTTGTTATAGATTCCTTTTCTAGATTTCTGTTGGTTAAGTTTTGTTCTTTGGTAGAGGTTTATTTCTACACTCTGCTCTTGGGTCTATCAGTCATGTTTGTGCATTGTATTTCGTTTGGCTATATGTTGTTATAGATTTTAATGTAATGTAATATATATACATACATACATATATATATATATATATATATATATATATATATATATAGAGAGAGAGAGAGAGAGAGAGAGAGAGAGAGAGAGAGGTTGTTTCATTGCTTAATAAGTTGAATGCCAAGAACAGCAAATAAGTATTTCAAATTGATAGTGATGACCATCCTACTGCCCTTCTTAAAAAGAGAAATCACTCATAATTAGTGACTAAATAATTCTTACAATGAGACTTTTTGTGCATTGGTTTGATTATAACTTAGCAACCAAGTTTAAACTTTTTGATTATAATTAGTGAAAGCTGATTTAATGGAAACAAGCAGCTTTGACAATGCAAAAATTTTGTTTATCAAAAAGTTTAGGATTTTCCACTGTAATGTACAAAAAATGCTTCCAATATTATAACACCATAAATCATATTCATCTTCTCTTAGTAAAATGAAAAGAAAGTCTTAAAGTTTATTTTAATAAGTAGTAAAAAGGAAGTTTCTTTTTGAAGATGAACTTACCCTTACCATAGGCCTATCTTCATCCCCAGTAATTTTAGAAATTGCTATTATGAATTGTTACTGCTTTTTTTTATCTTTAGAAGAATGGCTTCATTGTTATGAATTTGCTATTATCAACTTGGATGATACGGTATGAAATGATTTGCTGTTGGAAGAATTTCAATATCATGATATAGTTTAAAAATGAGTAATGTTCTTAGAATATCAAACTATAAATTGATAACTTATCATGATTTTATAATTTATTTTCTTGATGGTGGTTCTGGAATTTTCATTTTTTTTTCTTTGTTATGCTTCTACATTATTCAATGAAGTAAGAAGGAACCAATTTTTTGCAGCAATAGTATACTATTAACCTGCTTCTACAACTTAGCTTGTCTTATCTACCTTTTCTCAATAATTTGCTGTTTGCTCTAGTTCAGCAATCTTATAGTATTCTTTTTCTTATTTATCTAGTTTTCTTTTTCTTGTTTATCTAGTTTTATTTTTCTTATTTTCTTTTTTTTTTTTCTTGCTTTCTCTCTTTATCGTTCCTTTACTGTTTGCTTTGGTTAAGGGAATGGATTATTGCTTTGGTTGATTGGCCTTATTCATGAAAGGCAAGTTTGTTTTAGATTGGTCTATTTCTACTCCAAGTTTTGAATTTTGTTGCGGCATCATCAAAAAAAAGGAAAAAAGTGATATAAAGTTGTCACTTAAAGAATTAGAGTGGTTAAGCTTCAGGTGAGGTAGAATTTTGTTATTCTTGTTTCTTTTACTCTGTAAATTCACATTGAGACCTAGAATTGATTTTACAGTGGTAATTAAAAGGAAGTTTTGTGGTTAATTAAAGATTCTTAGGGCTCCCAATTAGGCAGTTTGGTTTAAAAGCACAATATCAAAAATTCTTGAAGGACTTAAGATCCAAGAAGCATAATACTAATTTAAATATTATTGTAGACATTGTGACTTGAGGCAGCCTAAATCATAGTTACTCAATGGTGAGGAAATAGTATATTATTGACAGTAGGTTTGGATCTCGAGGCTTCGATTGTGAATTTTTTCATTTTTTTTATTTTCCAAGCATTTTTAACTGCTTAAACAAAAGTGCATGAAAAACCCTGATTTCGGCCCTCAGAGCTGACAGACAGTCGTCTATCACATGAGGGATGGTTGTCCTTACCCTTCTCTCTCATGTCCAGGTCAGGTCCGGGGTATTTTGGTAATTCTAGGATTTTAAACCGAGGGACGGCCGCCTCTCCATGAGAGATGCCCATCTATGGGTTTTTTTCTAGATTTTTCATGTTTCTAAGAATTCAAAAATAGGAAGATAACTCTTAAAGGATATATCCATATTTCAAGGGGAGATATCTCAATATTAGGAGAAATAGAGTTAGATTCAACTCCAACTTTACCCTAGGTATAAAAAGAAAAATTCTAGGGTTTCCAAAGGGGGAGGGGGAAATCACTTTTGATATAGAGCAAACTTTAGAGAAGAAAAAAATTAATTTCTCTCTCTCTTTCTCTTTCTCTCTCTCTCTCTAAGAGGTTGTTTTGTTCTAACAATCCTTTGATCCAAACACACACACACAATGAAATTCAGTGGATTTTTCTGAAAAACAAGAAGCATATATTGGAGTAGAGATCTAGACTACATGAATTTTAGAATCAAAATATCTTCTGAGGGTAATATTCCAAAATCCTTTTCTACTTTCTCTCTCTAGAATTGCCATGTGCAATCATGCCCATATTTCTTGAAATTAACATGTTTAAATGTTGTGTTTGCTTGATTCACTTGCCTAAAGAGTAATGAGATATAAATTTGGACTGGTATGCGTATTAATGGCATGATTAAATAAGAGACTCCTCTATTGTTGTAATATTTTAAGCTTTTATTTTATTCTCTAATTATGCAAAATGGTGATTTTAGTATGTTTTATGCATGATTCAATGTTATAATACTTTTTTGGCATGATTTGGGACCTAATAATTGTATGTTTTGGATTAAAAGTGGTATTGTATGATTTTTGTATGTGTTTAGCATCAATTATCTACATTATGTTCTGTCCAGCGTATGACGGATGCCCGTCTATCAAAGGGGTTTCTCCTTGTCCCATCCCCATGTGGCTATGGGCATCTGTTGCTTATTCAGGGCATTCGTGGCTAATTTTTAAGCATTTTTTTATTATATATTTCATGTATTTTATGTCATTTATTTGATTTCTATGATATTTATACATTATCTTGTATGATTTAATTCTGTATGTAATTTGGTTATGTACTTTGCAATTAATTAAATGATTATCTTTGTTGCATGTGTAATATACTAGTTTATTTGCCTTTTTTGTGTGATTTTTTTAGTATGCAAATTCTTTTGCCTTTGGAGAATTATATAGGATTTTTGTATTGGGAATCGTGCTCCCGATTGGAGGACCACCCTGAGCCTATCCGATTATCTTGTTTAACTATTCTTTTATCATTTTATTTATTTATTATCTCAATTTTATTTAGTTATTATTTATTTTGTGTTCATTTATTTATTTGGTATTTTTGGATGTATTTTATTTCGGAGATGTAATAGCTAGTAAAAAAAGTCTTTTGTGTATGTTAAAAGGAAAAAGGCACTTAAAAATATTTTTTATTAATCAATTTGGATTTTTCTTCAAAACTTGGATCAATTTTCAATCTTTCATCAAAAGCCAAACAAAAGAATAAAATGAAGATTTTTGTAAAATATGCATGAGGGAACCAATATTCTCAACCCAAAAAAATTTTTTAATTTATGTATGTATATTACTTTACTCTTGTTGTTGGATAATTTTCTTTTATAATAATTTAAGTAGTCAATTTATTTATTTATTTCAAGAATAAATTGTGCATCGGGTCAGAAAGGAAGCAAAACGTCTTTAATTTTTAGACATTGCATAATAGATGTAGGGGACTTCCAAAACTAGTCTATTAGCAAAGATATTAAGAGGGATGAAATGGATGCCCCTTTCTTTATCTCCAGGCAAACCCGAAAGGAAGGAAAATAAAGCAAGAAGGGGAGTATCTTCTCCCTTCCATGCATATTCCGAACCAATATCCCAAATTTGGGAAAAGAGGTAACAAAGGAATTGCAAAGCAACACACTCTTCCATCCGCTTTAAGGAAAAAAAAGGTAGTGTGCATTGGAGAAAAGATGCTCGCTTCACATTAAGATAAAAAAAAAATGAGTGCTTGCTTCGCACCAAGAATAAACAAGTCACTACCAAATCCTACTGCCAATCGAAAGAACAAAGCCTCTAGAGAAAAAAGGAAAACAACTGCTTCCAGTTAAAAAGGAAGCAGTCAGGGGTCAAAAAGTCTGAAGGAAAAAATCTAAAAAGGGTAATTCTAAAATAAAAGAAGATAAAAAGTGGTAAACTTCATGATCCAAAATATACCAAATATCAAGATCAAAAGGGAAACCTAGAGACTCTTTCTCCACAGCAGTAGAACTGATTGATGTATGCAAAAAATAAGCCAGGATTTGTACCTCTAGAAAAACACCTAGGCAAAAAGTTGGGGGAGAATACATCAAATATTGAAGGAAGATGAAATTGCTCGTGCCAATATTGAAGAAGGATGAAACATTCCCCTCCCTCAATAACATACATTAAGGCACAAGTTTTCGCAGTTCTCCTGTAAAAAGAGATATAAGAAGGATACGGAACTACCTCTATACATTCGAGCAATCGAAATTTTGTGTGCTAATGCTCCCACCTCACCAGCTCTTCCCTTCAACAAAAATGAAGCAGAGGGAAGAAACTGAAAAGTTAAAATTTGATTGGACGCAAAGAAGGGGAAAAATCCAGACAAGCAAGGGCTTTTTTCCCTGCACCCAATCGAATTATAGGCCTAAGAGGAGGAAGTTGAATTGGAGAAAGGAAACATCAAGTCTGAAAAAGAATGAAATAGTATGATCCAAGTCTAAAAGAGAATGAAATATCTTTTCTTTGACACATTACAAGGCTACCCCCATGATAACAACAGAGAGAGACTGTGAAACGATTTTTTTCCTCATCTTAGCATCAAGAAGGGCTGATCGAAGGATTTAATCCCAATCAAAATGATTGATGAATCCCAGTGGTAGTCATAAAATCAAATCTTATGGGCAAAGACAATTAGAGAAAAAACGGGATAACAAAGGAGGAAAAGAGGGAAAAAAGACCCAAAAAACTCATACCCAGTGAAAGGCTAAGCAAGTCCACACCTACCAATCGACGTGTTCCCAATCAAAAAATGTAATCCCAATTGAAATGATTGATGAATTATAAGGACAGTTATAAATTACACCCTGAGGATGAAGACATATGGATGATGAAGTCCAATATAACCTGCTACCTCCAGTAGAAAGGAAAAACAACAAATAACGAAAAGAAAAGTCCAATAAAACAAAGGCAAAAAAGGCTCTAATGGTGTTTTCCTCCTTCAAATTTAAAGCCAAAAAGAGTAATTAAAAATAGACAATTTGGTCGAGCTCAATTGATGGATTCCTAGCCAAAGAAAACTCCAAAGTGGGATAATTAGTAAGTTATGATTAAAGACAATCGAAGACAAACTCAATTAACAAGCATCCCGATTGAAAAATAATCTCGATCAAAAGATCGATGAAAATTTTATCTCAATCAAAAGATCGATGAAAATTTGTTATGTCTCAGTCAAAAGATCAATAAAAATTTGTTGCTTGCAATACAAAAGGTTGATGGATAAAGTTTATCTTTCAAATTTTTATTGATTGATATTTCCTCGATTAAGCTTTCAATTTATTAAACGTGCTGATACGTATCACGCCCATTAAGACAAGAAGCATAAAAATGAAGACAGTATAAAGGGTCTAAAAGATGAAATTTATTAAGATTCTTTTTGAAAATTACACTTGAAATTTTACAAAGAGAAAAATATAATCCTATATCTACCATCAATTGCCACCGGTCTTTCTCAACCTTAAAGACATTGCAAACATCTTCCACTTGTGGCACATCAGAACCTGAAAAATGAAATAAGATCAACCACGACTTAAGAAGATGAGGACAAAGAAAGCAGCAAAAGGTAGAGGTTGCATCACCTACTATAGCAGGTGATGCCATGGTGGAGAAACACCTAGAAATTCATTTGGCTTCCTAAAATGGCAAGAATAAGGGCAGAATAAGAGATTATCACGAGGCTTCATCAGGAAAGATAAGGAAAAAGGAAAAAAAGAAAACAAATAAATAGGAGTATAAAGGCACAGTCCTATTTATAAGAGTCCAAAAGCACACGTGCCAACTCCAATAAATGACAAGTTAAGAGAATAAAAAGCTGCAATTAAAACTCAAAAATTGAAGTAATAAAAGAGCAATTAATCAGCGCCATTTTCCAAGAGACCTAGTCAAAGACATCGGTTCGAAAAAAGCGACAATCAAATATCCATAAATTAATGGCCTAGTTAAATATAGGCCATTAAGAAGGTCATCGACAAAGCTTTGATCAATACCTACCGATCGAAATAAAGCGTATATCTCTAACTCGCATTCAATAGCTCAACCTATCGAGCTAAAAACGTTATCTACCACAAATTGATATTAGCTCCAATTGGGAAAGAAGAATTTAGGTTATCTACAAAACTACCTTTAACTTATTGACATCACAAAAGAAGCTTTAAGGATGTAGAGAACTCTTAAAGAGTGAAAAGGCTCAGAGGAATTCAAAAGAACAACAAATTAGTTCGATTGGAATATGGCTATAAATAGAAACGTTCGTAGGATGCTCTGAAGATCCCAATTGATTGGACCCTCTTTCTTTCTCTCATTTTTGGTTTTAGATATTAATGCACAAAGTTTATATAAGGAGGTAGATAAAAGAATAAATAGAAGTAAGACAAGGAGAAGAAACTAAAATTTGAAATTCATTAAACTTTTCAAAGGTACAAGAGAACATCAAATGAAGAGCTTTTTCCGCTAAAAAAAAACAAAATAGTGATAAATCTATGGCTCAACTACAATAATACCACCTCTTATCATGCAATTATTTTCTGTCAAGTTAGCATTAGGAAAATGAAGAAGAGAGTACAGACTTGCATCCCTTACTATGGCCCTAGTAAAGATCAAGACTAAAAGCCGGAAGAAGCTACAAAGGACGGAGGCTCTATGACCTGCTGTGGTAAGTCATACATTACTAGAAAAGAGCCTAACGATTCATTCATATTTCTAAAATGGAAAGGCAAAAATAAGAAAATTCAGGCAGTTATATAGAGAAGAAAAATAAGAAGAAGCAAAATCTATAAGAAAAAGACATGTTTATTTATAGGGATTTCTAAAAACCAGCTCACAGAAAAGTTTTCATAACAAACCACGTTGCAATTCCAATAAATATAGGAATAAATTTCGTAATAAAATCGCGAAAGATGAAACTTATCTATTTAAGAAAGACGTCCCTTCCAAAGCAATGTAGTCAAAAGAAATAACAGTTTAAAAATCCACCTATCAATAAATGTCAACAGTGATCAGCAACATCCTCATGTAACTCCACTTCTCCTTTCATAATAGATAAAATTATCATACTCCCTTGTAGAGTCTAGAAAACATAAAAGAAAAGCAAATGTGCCACAAAAGATCACCTTGAATTTTCACATGATGAACAAATATCTCCTAAAATTTGCATAAACTGGTTCAACACCAGGAAAAAAGAAAGAAAAACAGCACACGCACAAAGTCACAAAGCCTCATAAAAGCTCCTCAATTTCAAATTCTCATAACTATGAGCATTGTCAAAAGCTAAAAAATTTAACTTTGAAAACAGCAATTCACATTTATAAGAAAGGATTATTTGCAGGGAGAGATGATCTCATTTTTCTCGATCGATGACCATCCCGATTGATGTAATTAAATCCCAGTCTCTCAATTGATGATATAATTTTTTCTGATCAAGGACCTCCATATAACAAAAAGGAGCATTTTCTAGCATGCGCAAACGAGAATGGTTGCTTCTAAACAATGACACACTTATCAACGATATATCTAAACTTCAACCTTCGATCTTCATAAGATTGATTGAACTGATCAAAAGGGACAAATGATAATGCTTAAATAATCAAAACTAAACCCAACTTATTGAGGTTCATTGGAGAAGGCCCATCACAAAAAAAAAGTCTAAGGATGCCCAGGCCTTCCCGAATAGCTAGGACACATGGAAGAAGGCATTCCGATCTAATAAGACTAGTCCCTAACAAACTAAGGCCATCTGATAAACACCTTTGTCAAATCATCATCACCTTCATGCCAACCCATACCTGCTCTAGAGTAGGTCTACTGTTTAAAATTACTATTTAAGTTTCCCAACTCTATAAATAACAGGTTCATTCTAAAATAAGGATATGATTTTCAATATATTCTCTCTCTATCCATTCTCTCCTGCTTACTAACTTAAGATTTGGAGTGCTAATGCCTAATTCAATTGGGCAAACTCCTGTTGCAGGGTCTCATACGCTATCCACTGACCAGTCCTGGCTCATAAAACTTACTTCAACTCCCTTCTTTTATTAATAAGGGTTTTCCCTTTTCTATGAAAATCTTAAATTTATTAATAACCTTTGAGATATTATTAGCCTTTTATTCATAGACATTGAGTGCCTTTGATACCATGGTTTTGTTTTGGATTTTTTCGTTTTGTGGGTAGGATTAGTATTTGGGCTTGCAAAACCTTATTGGATAGAATGATCGAATTGTATAATTTGGTAAAAGCTGCTTCTAACATTTTTGAATTTCAAATGATCATTTGGAAAATGTGTGACACATGGCAACCCATTAGTATATGTGTCATGTGTCACTTTGTGACATAAGTCTGTCTATTTTTGTTTGATTGATTTTAAGTTTTGAAGCTTTAAGGCTATATATCTTTGCAACGTTATTCAATCATTATTTTCTTTATTTTTTATTTAGACATATGATAACAACCGAACTCATAGACCGGCTCAACGGTCCAGTATTAACCGAGCACATAACTCTATGAGGACACATAAACCAACCAAAGGTTTGAGCTACCCGGGCTCTCTAACCGGGCAACAACTCGGTTAAGAACATATTCCAAAAATAGTTCTACCACGATGTACAGACAGTTACCACTAACCCACATTTCCCTCGAGAATTGCCGAAAATGGGTTAGTGAACGAAAATAATGAAAAACTTCTCCCATTATCTCTTGCAAAGGTGCTGGTTTCTCCTATAAAAAGAGGAAAAATAGGTATGAAAGGATGACTCAATCTTTTGCTAAAAATTCCTACTCTTTTACATAGAAATCCTGACTTGGCCGTCGGAGACTCCCTTGTAGAAAATCCATCGGTCCTTGTTTTCTTTTTGCAGGTGATCACAAGAAACTTGCTGCTCATTTGACTTGTCATCATTTGGTGTGGTGAGCATGGAACATGGACCTCTTCCCAGACCTTAACCTAAATACTTCCCAATAAGAAAACCAAACATCCAACCCCACCCTACCTGGAACACAATAGTTTCTTCCTCAACTCAATGACATTACCTCTGCTTTCCCAGCCATGGCAATCCCAAACATCACTCCCAACATTATCCCTCAGACTGCCTAATCTCTCATTACCGCACTATCAGCCATCACCACTCAAGCTCAACCCCAACCCCAACCCTTACCCCATAAAACACCAACCTACCTCGGGCTTCGTAGCCTCCTGCCTGGGAGCCCTACTCACCAACACTATCCAAAATCCTAACTCAACCAATATCCTGACTACCGAACAATTTAACCACCACCTGGATGATCGAATCCAAAGGCAACAAAATCGAACTACCTTACATTATCAGGGTAGTTTTCGATCACCCCTTTCTCGAGAAATATTAGCTGTCCCATTTTTCAACATTCACCTTCCTCACCTCAAAACCTATAGTGACAACACCGATCCCCGAGCTCATATTGACCATTTCCAATACACTATACTGGTGCTTACAACGGACGCTGCCACCTTGTGCAAGATATTCCCACAGACCTTGGCAAACTCAGCTCATATCTGGTTTCGAAACCTGGCATCATATTGTATTAAGAATTTCGAGAAATTCAGTGAAATGTTTATCGCAAAGTTAGTGGCCACCATTCACCCGAAAAAGGTGTCCACAGACTTGAACCTGGTGTAACAAGAAAAGGGTGAATCACTGCAGGCCTATGTGGAGAAGTTTAATGATGTGGCCATGGACATACAGAATTTGAACCTGGAGGTTGCCATTAAGGCCCTTATCCGAAATACGAGCTATCAGGATTTCAATGACTCCTTGAGCAAGAAATCCCCAAATGACTTTATCGAGCTCATGTCACGAGCACACAAGTACATACGCATGGATGACGCTCGGCATCTTCGCCATGCCTCCCATAGAGCATGGAAATCTAAGAAGGAAGGGGGTGAAAGTGCAAGAGCAGCTCGAAAAGGGGAAAATCCCAGCAAGACAGACCCGAAAAAATATCGGAGGGGCAACTGGCAAAACCAATCATATGCAATTACCACTCCCGATCGAACAACCGAAGGGATGAGAGATTCACACCCCTAATAGCCTTTCGTGAACAAATACTAAATTGGATAAAATAAAATGGACAAATTAATTGGCCGAGACCCATGAGGGAAGACCTGAATAGGGATCAGGGCCTTTACTGTGCTTTTCACAAAGAAAAGAGCCATGAGACTGAGGAGTGCAGGCAACTCAAGTGGGAGATTAAGCACCTGGTTTGGAAAGGTACAGTAGCTCGATTTGCCAAGCCAGACAAAAGAGGGAAGAGGCAGAGGTCACCTTCTCCCCAACCGAACAGAAACAGAGCCAATGTTGGTAGGTGGACACCCACGAGGGTTATACATATGATTGCCGAAGGTAAGCAATGGGATCGCTCCCGAAAAAGGAAGGCCAAGGAGGTTATGTCCGTCGAAAGGGGGGGTAAGCTTGGCCATAAATATGATTCAGTTTTCAGCAGTGGATGGGGCATATGTTTGGCACCCACACACAGATGCTTTAGTTGTTGAAGCAGTCATTCAAAACTTCTTGTCCAGTGAATATTGGTCGACACAGGAAGTGTGATCAATCTCATAACTGTCTAAGCATACAGAGCATTGGGGATGTCAAACCATAGACTTGAGAAAGTCAATGTCCCTCTCATTGGTTTGTTCGAAAGGCCTATCTGCATAGAAGGTTTGACAACTCTATCTGTATAGCTCGGAGACGATTCGGTGGTATGTGCTTGCCGAGCAAATTTCATGGTCGTCGATATTCTATTGTCTTATAATGTGATATTTGGCCGCCCTTTACTATCCGAGGTGGATGCCTGTGTCTTCATGAAAAATCTTGTGCTAAAAATCCCCACTAACGAGGGAGTGGCCATTTTAAGAGAAAATCAGAAGACTGCTCGGAAAACGTACTTGACCATGCTCAGAAGGGCCAATCAAGGCCTACCGTTGGACACAATGGATGTACCTGAGAAAGAGGAATGAAGGGTAGAACCGACAAAAGTGTTACAAGTAGTTGAACTGGAGCTGGGAAAGAATGTTCAGATATCGGCTGGAAAGATCGGGGCAAAAAAAGAAGCTCTACTCTCAATGCTTTGTGAGTTCGTCGATGTTTTTGCCTGGCGAACTTCAGACATTCAGGGGGTCAAGAAGGACTTAATAGTTCACTTGTTGAATGTTCAGCCAAAATGCAAGCCAGTAAAATAGAAGAAGAGAAATCATACCCCTGAGAGATAATTGGCCATCGAGCGGGAGACTGCAACTTTGTTGGAGAGCGGTTTCATCAGGGAGATATTCTATCCAGATTGGCTAGCCAACATTGTACTTGTCAAGAAGAGCAGTGGCAGATGGAGAATGTGTGTTGATTTCACTGATCTAAATAGAGTATGCCCGAAAGACTGCTATCCACTGCCGAACATTGACACACTGATGGATTCCACAGTAAGATTCGAAGAGTACGCCTTCCTCGATGCCTCAATGGGCTACCATCAGATTTTGATGGCTCCAATAGATGAAAAAAAAGCGTTCATCACTCACAGAGGAACTTACTGTTATCGGGTTATGCCCTTTAGATTGAAGAACGCAAGGGCCACTTACCAAAGGCTAATAAATCAGCTATTTACTGAATAGCTAGGGAGAAATATGGAGATCTATGTGGACGATATGATCGTTAAGAGCTGAACCTCAGCAGACATGTGTACCGAATTGAATGAGACCTTTTAGAGACTTCGAGATTCAGGCTTGAAGCTAAACCCCAAAAAATGCACCTTTGGGGTACAGTCCGAAAAATTCCTTGGCTTTATGATATCGAAACGGGGGATCGAGACGAATTCAGAGAAAATCAAGGCAATTATGATCATGGATCCACCTAAAACAGCCCAGGAAATTCAAAGATTGAATGGAAGTACCACAGCTTTTGGCAGGTTCATATCTTACTCGGCCAAACGATGCCTGTCATTCTATCGAGCAATCAGGAACGTCAAAAACTTTAAATAGACAAAAGAATGCCAGCAAGCATTCTAGGCCTTGAAGCAATTTCTCTCAACCCCGCCGTTGCTCAGCAGGCTGGGGAGGTTTTGTACATCTACTTGTCTATCTCGACTGGCACGGTGGGTTCAGTTCTGGTCAGAGAAGAAGAGGGCCAACAGTTTCCTATTTACTACATGAGCAAAGTACTTCGAGGTGTCGAACTCAATTATCCGGTCTTAAAGCAGCTGGCCCTTGCATTCATCACAACAATAATTAAGCTCCATCCGTACTTTCAGGCACACACAATTACAGTACTTACAAACTCAAAGTTGAGGAAGGTGTTACAGAGGCTAGAATGCTCAGGCCGGTTGATAGAGTGGGCCGCTCGCCTGGGGGAATTTGACGTTCGGTATGAGCCACGAACATCCATGAAGGCTCAGATATTGGCATACTTTATGGCTGAGCTACATGAACCAGTTCCTAAGTCGGCGAAGGTATCATAAAAGTTGTATGTTGATGGGGCCTCAAGTTCGGATGGCGCAGGGTCCAGAGTATTTTTGATAAGCTCGATGATAATTCAAATTCGAGCTATGGCATGCCTGACCTTTCCAGCTTCCAAATATGAAGCCCTATGCTACGGGCTGCAGTTGGAAATAGAAGTGAAGTCAGACATCTTAGAGATATTCTTCGATTCCCAACTGGTGGTCAGTCAACTGAAAGGAAACTTCGAAGCCAAAGATCGTTCCATGATCTGCTAAAAAAAACTGACTTCTACCTTGCTAGCTAGGTTAGAGGAGAAAGGGGGAACTTGGTCAATCACTCAGATACCCCGGGCAGAGAATATGGAGGCAGATACTCTTGCTAAGAGAGCTTATCTCAACAGTTCGGTTGATAATACGGACATCACTTCCATAACCATTTCGCGTCCAACTTATGAAACTTTTCAGGTTCAAGTACATAAGCCGATTGAGGGTTGGCGCTTACCCATTTACCAATACTTGATGTCAGGAACCCTGCCAGATGAACATGCCTTAGCTCGAAAGGTAGTTCGAAAATTGGGCTTATATGCAGTGATGGATGGCAAGCTTTACAAGCAATCTTTCTCCAATCCATAAGCTTTATGTGTGAACAATGATGAAGGGGATTATATCCTCAAAGAGATTCATGAAGAAATCTGCAGAGGTCATGAAGGTGTACAGGCCATTGCTCAAAAAGCTCTCTTACAGGAGTATTATTGGCCAACCATGGAGGTTGATGCAAAAGCCCTTGTGCAAAAGTGCGATAAATGCCAAAGGTTTGCCAATATTCCACATCATAACTCGACAAAGTAGAAGCCGATCCACAGCTCATGGCCTTTTGCCTAGTGAGGGATTGACATATTGGGTCATTTCCCTCGAGCGAAAGGGCAGCGACGATTTTTGTTAGTGGCGGTAGACCACTTTACCAAATGGGTGAAAGCCGAGCCACTTGCAACCATCACACCAGTAAACGTCATCAATTTCTTGAATAAAAATATCATCACGAGGTTTGGTATCCCCCACTCAATTATTACAGACAATGGCAAACAGTTTGATTGTCAGGCTTTCAAGAATTTTTGCTCAGAGCTAAAGATCCAATTGAACTTCACTTCAGTCTATCATCCGCAATCCAACGAAATGACCGAAGTGACAAATAGAACTATCCTATCCGGACTCAAGAAGCGGCTCGAAGATGCCAAAGGCTTATGGACCAAAGAACAAAATAACGTGCTATGAGCGTATCAGATGTCACCTCGTGCAGCAACAGGGTTCACACCCTTCGCACTTACATATGGTACTGAAGCGGTCATCCCCTGTGAGATAGGAGTACGAGGCATCTGAACATCTTCTCCTGATGTAAAGAGCAGCGTCGGTCTCTTGCATAACTTAGATTGGCTTGAAGAAAGCAGGGAGCTCGCCCAGATACGGTCCGTAGCATACAAACAGTGCATGACGGCTTACCACGATTGCAGGATCAAGTCGAAGTCTTTTCGGATTGGACAATTGGTATCGAAAAAGGTGGTGTCTGTCCAAACAGCGACAGGAGTAGGCAAGTTGGAACCCAACTGGGCAGGATCATACATTATCCGAGAAGTAAGCCAGAACGGAGCATACAGGCTAAAAGATGTCACCGGTAAACAGCTCCTGTACTCCTAGAACAGACTCAACGTCAAGCCGTACTATCAATAGCTCAGCATCCTTCATGCCGTGACAAACCTTGTACTGACTCCCACTTAATCATCTTGAAATTTTGCTCATCATTATCATTATTTTTTCATTTTTATTGTAAGTTGTCGCCATGATATTCTGGCCTAAATGCAAGTCCTGCAGATGTTTTCTACCTGCTGGATAGAAGTTTAATGAATGACATATTCTATGCAAAATACTTAGCAAATTTACATCATGAAATGTCTAAGGGCTCGGCATTATTGCCAAAAATGCCCGATCAATTAAGTAAGTTCGGCACACTTCGTCGTAAAACTTGCAAAAATATAAGGCTAACTACGCCTATGTCTAAGGGCTCAGCATTATCACCAAAATGCCCGATCATTTAAATAAGTTCGACACACTTCGCCTTAAATTTTGCTAATATGTAAGGCTAGCTACGCCTATGTATAAGGGCTTGGTATTATCACCAAAATCGTCCGATCATTTCAGTAAGTTCGGCATATATCGCTGCAAAACTTGCTAACATGTAACGGTAACTACGCCTATGACTAAGGGCTTGGCATTATCGCCAAAATCGCCCCATCATTTAAGTAAGTTCGGCACACCTCGCAGGCAAAACTTGCCAACATGCAAGGCTAGCTACGCCTATGTGTAAGGGCTCGACATTATCGCTAAAAATGCCCAATCATCTAAGTAAGTTTGACACATCTCGCAACAAAACTTGCTAACATGTAAGGATAACTATGTCTATGGTCAAGTACTTGGCATCATCGCCAGGATCACACTATCATTCAAACAAGTTTGAGGCGTATCACCATATAACGTGCTAACTTAGTAAGCCAACAAAACCTAGCAAAAATTGCTCGGAATACATAGCCAATTAACAAATTCATGTCCGAAAAAGAGTTCGGCAAGTGCTGCCACACAACTCTTGGTCCATGGAAAACAAGTTTGTGGCTGATAAATTGTCCAACCTTGCCTAGAGTGGATATACAACATCCTCGAGCTTAGGCCCTCACTTTACTCTAAGTATCTTGTCCGAACAGTCTTTCGACAAACTCAAGTTCGGCATTTACGAAGCCTTGAGATCGGCATACCAAGTGCAAGGTATGCACCATGTCATTCTTATTATTTGCATCCTCCTTTTTTGGGATATTTTCCTTTTTCTATAAAACTCAATTTGGAAATTGTAGGTTGTTCGGTTAAGAAATTATGGGCTGTTAGGTTAAGTTTTGATCACTCACCTCACCACACACGAACAAATTGATTTTTCAATTATTTTTAGGAGGATAAGCTGAACACAATGACAAACTTGAACACATGAAGATATGAAAATAGTTCAAATTTTTTTTATTAAAGTTGATAGACTGTTACAAGAGGCTAGTCTTTATCTGCATACACATCATCCAGGAAGGATAGATTGAGTTTGGGATATTTCCCTTTTAAAACGATAGATATTTTGGCACTAAATGCCATACACTTCTCAGCTAGTGCCTCAGCCTCCTTCTCGTCTCGCTTGGCTTCTCGTTTCTCCCATTCAGCCTCCTTAAGCTTTAGTTGCTCACTTTCATCCTTGAGAGCGAAGTTGGACTCTTTCTCTCGGCCTAGAGCGACTTCCAACTCAGCAACCTTCCTTGTGGCTTCCTCGGCCTACTCCAGGGCCTTTCGAGCTCTCTCCTCGATCTCAGCCATCTTTGATTGAAGAGTCTCGAAATTCGAGTCAGCACGCCAGTGCTTAACTATGAGATCGTTCATCTTTGCGGTCATTGCACCAAGCAACTGGGACCCCTTCCAAACACATTAAAGTTAAGCAACAATCAGAGAACCAAAACCACACAATAATCCGAACTACTTACTTCGGTTTGGTGCCTTTTCAAATGATTGGTCAAATTGTTGCAGCTCAACGATGTGAGAAGACCGACCTCATTCAGCATGCGAGAAGTAACATGCACGAACGTGCTGAAGTTCGGGTCACTAGAGGAATATTTGTCCCCCTTTGCTTCTTAGAACTCATGGATCTCCATGAGCAACGAGCGGATATCCTTTGGTTCCCTCTCAGTTTGGCCTTGGGGCTCAGAGGGTAAAGCAAGCTCGGCCTCGGCAACCGGAGTCCCAGCGACTTCAGCAGCCGTTGGCATTGGCTAAACCTCGGGAGGGGGAGTAGCCACCACTTCCTCAATGACGAGAGGCGTGCTTGAAGAACCTTCGGCGAGCTTTGTTTCTTTGCCCTCATGATCTCAGCAGCTCGGCTCATCTTCCTCATAACTACAAGGAGAAAGCAAATTAAAATAGAAAATCGGTATCATCGGACAAGGGAATATAATAGGTTACCTTTTTTTTTCGAGGAAGCGGTTCCGAGCTATAGGGATCTAACAAATTCCTCAAGTCCCATTTATCCATGGCCAGTTCTCTCCAGCGGGTGAGGATGAGCTCCTCTTCATCGGATAGTCATAAGTTGTTGTCATTCCGATTCATAAACCTCCCCCAAGTTGTCCGAACTGGAAAATTAACCCAGACTCTTTCCACCAAGAAGAATCGATCTTTTCACTTCTTCAAGGACTCTGAATTCCCAGTCAACACCCCATAGCCAGACCGAGCTTGTACGTAATTATGGTCTTTAGTACCAGCTCGAATACCGACTATGTGGGTTGCTCGAAATAGGTTTAAGGTCAATTTTATACCCTGTTTCATGGCCCAAATTTAAAGAGCAGTAAGGGTCCACCAAGCATTGTGGTGGAGCTATCTTATTGCCATATCGAAGTACCTCAGCACACTCACTTCAAAGCTCATCAGGGGCAAGCGTACTTCGGCCTCCAATTGTGCCTCGTAAATGGCAATCTTCCTCTTGTTGGTGAAATCTGTGTTTGCCTTTGTGAGGTGCTGGGCTTGTTGGCAAAATAGTTCAATTCAGTGGTCAGTTGGGCAAGGAGTGAATCGAGCTCCTCCTCTTTGACCGTTGAACTTATACTACCCATTTCAGGCAATTGACGTGGAGCCTTCTTTTTGGAAGAGGTAGCAGACTACCCAAAGTCGAAAGGCCGACTCTCTTCTTCTAAAGTCGATCCCCTGCTCATACCAGGAACCCTACCTGAAGGGACATCTCCACTAACCCCCACTCCTCCACTCGAAGCAGTTGCTGAGCTCATAACGAAAGAGTTAAACAAAAAAGAAAGAAAGGAAAGAAGGATGAAGAGACGAGAGGGAAGACAAACCTGATGAATATGGGCAAAAGCGGAAGGAAGATTGGCAGAGAAGAACAAGAACTTCGAAGCTCCAAGCAACGGATTCAAAGACGATGGATGCAGAAGAAAGAAGAAGCAGAATGAAAATCAAGAAAGTGAATAGCGAAAGGGAAATGGAGAGTAGGAGAAGGTTTATATAGGAAAAGTAAGATGGATCCGAACCATACACGTGGCAGCAGATTCGAGCGTGGGATAGCGCATTAAAGGCGGTGCACTATAACCAAAACGGTTTTAGCCGTTATGCACGGCAATAATGACCTCCAATAAATGCGCTCGCATAAAGGCCAACGTCATCTCGCTAACTCGCAAACGAACAGGTAGAGTTAAAGGCAGGTCTTCCCTGGGCCAAAACGATCCGATTTTACATGGCTTTTGACACCGAACTCTAAGCTAGAGCTCGGTAGGAACCAGCTCACTCGGCTCAGTCGCCGCGAGCTTCGATCTCACAATATTGAATATATCCATTAATCACTCATCTGCCAACCGCCGACATAAATGTTGCCAACTGGGGGGAACTTATGATAACAACCGAACTCATAGACCGGCTCAATGGTCCAGTATTAACCAAGCACATAACTCTATGAGAACCCATAAATCAACCAAAGGTTCGAGCTATCTGGGCTCTCTGACCGAGTAACAGCTCGGTTAAGAACATGTTCCGGAAACAGTTCCACCACGATATACAAACAGTTACCACCAACCCACGTTTCCCTCGATAATCGCCGAAAATGAGTTAGTCGCCGAAAATAACGGTAAACTTCTCCCATTATCTGCTGCAAAGATGCTGATTTCTCCTATAAAAAAAGGATAAACAGGTATGAAAGGACGACTCAATCTTTTGCTAAAAATTCATACTCTTTTATACAGAAATTCTGACTTGATCGTCGGAGACTCTCTTGTCGGAAACCCACCGGTCCTTGTTTGCTTTTTGCAGGAGATCGCAAGAAACTTGCTGTTCATTTGACTTGTCATCAAATCTTATACTTTATCTCTATGAATTGGTTTATGAAGGATGCACAATGAAAAATATATTTTGATTAGGCATTCTTATGCCGTTATCTCTATTGGTCTGTTTGTGATGAACATATCATAGAAAATTGGATGATTGGTAATCTTGAATGATCAATCTATGAAGAACGGACGATGAAAGATTGGATGATCACTCATCCCAAATGATCAGTCTGTAAAGAACGGACGATGGAAGGTTAGATGATCGGTTCTTATGTGTTCATCCTGATTGACCGATCCATGAAGAACAAATGATGGAAGATCGAATGATCGGTCATCTTGATTGGTCGGTCCGTGAATAATGGACGATAAGATTGGATGATCGAGCATTTTTATGCCTCCATGTTGAATGATTGGTCCGTGAAGAATGAACGGTGGAAGATCATATAACTAGAAATTCTCATGCTTTCATCTGATTCATCGGTCAGTAAAGAACGAATGATGAAAGATCGAATGATCAATATTGATTAATTTGTCTGTGAAGAACGGTCGATGGAAAATCGAGTAAAAAGAGATAAAGTGTAGTTTGGAAATGCCACTCTGATGCTCAAATTAGTCTAGAGACTAAATATAATAAAAAGGAGAAGTGTATGGAGAGTAGAGAGAGAGCATGTGGAGAGAAAAACATAACTTTTGATGTATTATGAGACTTTTATTTATAGTAATTGAGTGCCTTTGATTAGCATAGGTCAACCACTATTTAATTTTAATTTTTTCCTTGTGTAGCTAAAACTAGTAGTTCGGCTTTGAAAAGCTTTTTGGCCGATTAATAACAAGTGATAATTTTGGCATTATCAATTGTATTCCCAAATACATACAAACAAAACAAGCACTTGCTCCCAACAATCTACCCCACAGCCCCAGAATTTTGAAAATTCAAACTGAAAATTGCTACTGCATTTTATTTTATTTTTTCTTATTTTATGTAGAGATGATTAATTAATTCATAATATTAAAATATTACGTATCTTGACTAGATTAATACTTAAAGCCAATACAATCATACGCCAAGTACTTTGGATTTAGCAGAAAATGATTATTTTCCACTTTTAACCCATAAAATAATTGCCATTTAAATTCAATACTCCTTCATGATTTGATCAGTGTAGTGCCAGTAATCATTGAGTTGGTTAGCAGCTTCCCAAATATCGTCCATTTTATAGTGTGGAGATGATTGCAATTCTTCCAGTAATTTTGATATATTAATATCCTCCTCCTCAGGAATCTGATCGTTATAATACCCAGATGATAAATATGGGTTCATGCACTCTTCATCAACCCACATCTCATCTGTTTCCATTGATTGCTCCTGCGGAAATTGAAAATCTAATTCACTGAAAACATCAGAGCTTGAAGAATCCGGTTCCGGTGATGTAATTAAGAAAGCATTAGAGTGTAATACTGAATTCGATGAGACAGCATTTTCAGAGGTTTGTTGATCTTTTTGTTGTACAGGAAAGTTGTTGTTCATCAAACGTTTCTTTAAATGAGAATGCCAATGGTTTTTGATTTCATTATCTGTTCTTCCTGGCAATTTGGATGCTATTGCACACCATCTGAAAAACCACAATTCAACAAACATAAACTAATAAACAACGATGGATATAATGTGTTGAAAGAGTAAAATATTTACCTATTTCCTAACATTTGATGAAGATGAATAATAGTTTCTTCTTCTTCTTTGGTGAAGTTCCCATGCTTAAGACCAGGCCTTAAATAATTCATCCATCGAAGCCTGCAACTCTTTCCTGTTCTTGACAAACCTGAATTAAGCACCACAGCAATATCTAATAATAAGCTTATACTTCTCTTTTTAGTATTCAGAAGAACGAAAAAAGAAATAATAATTCCATGTTCAGATTAATAAAGGCCCTGACCAGCAGCTTTGGGCATCTCATTCCAATTATGCCATATCTGTTAATATAAGCAATCAATTTGTGATCTTCTTCAAGGCTCCAAGCACCCTTTTTCAGAGGAGTTTTCTCAAACTGTAGATATGTTATCACCATGTTCGTGTTATACTAGCAATTTAGCAAATAGCACGATTTAGTTACTATGTACTTAGGCTGCTCATACAACTAATCTTTAATGTTTAACTTCCAGTCTTCAATCCAAATATGTCTCATAATAATATATTGCTTAGCTAACACCACGTGTGTAAATTTGTATTAATTACTGAATAAGTACCCTCCTAGAACGTTCGTTAATTTATTTTAAATACAAAGATAATTGAGGGTGCAAGGACCCATGAAACTTCTCTATTCATGGTATCATTTTTCTACGAGTCTTAATTTAATTTATTATTTCCTATTGTCATCGGTTGACAAGAAAGTATAAAATAAAGAAATAAATAAATCTTTATTCCTTAAAAATCGCGTAGCTAGATTTGAACAATTTCATAATCCATTTCTTATTTGATAATTTAGATTTATACTTTTGACCTTTATCACGTAAAGTAACCGAGGCAGCTCGAAGATGACAAACAGGTGAATTGAGTGAATTTGAATTGGGTTATTAATGGACGGATTATTAATGAATTTGATTATTAATAGACGGATCATTAATGAATTGGATTATAAATAGATTAATATCTAAATAAATTGGACGAATTTGTCAACAATAACAATAAAACCCATAGATAATGATATTCAAACTTAAAATCACTATATATGGGAAGCAGTATGTATTGCTGTAAATTCTCTTTCTCTATATATATATATATATCATAATTCATTTAATATTTAAAATATCTGAACTCTATCTGTTTTCATTTAAAATAAATATTAGACTACTAATATTCATTCCAAACAATTACTAATATTCATATACTACTTATACCTTTAATATCCTCTTATCAATTTTTTTTTTAAAAAAAACAAAAAAATCAATACAAAATTAAAAGAAATACAAACAATAAATTTAGAACAGCTATATCTACTAGTATTTTAATACATCAAATTATCTAAATATAAATTATGATAAAAATTAATTTACATTTAAAAAAATAAATTAATACATTTTTTATATTTGAATTTAGATAATGAATATCCAAATGGCTAAATCCAAACCCTATCTGTGCCCGTCATAAGGAATAAAATATATATACACACGCATGCTATCACATTTTGATATATTATTTAGTAATGGAATATTAACTTTGAGGGGTTACAGTAATATTTATTTTTTCAATTTAAATAGATTAAAAACTAATTTTTGATAGGAAATCAATTAGCTAGAGGGCCCTCTACTAATTATCACCATTGCTTAATAACAGATGCCTCTTATGGCATTTTGCGAGGTATAATTTTAATAATTTAAAGTCAATATATAACTACTTCTAGTTATAAAAGAGATATAACTTCACGTGACTATGTCGATTTCAATTACGTTATATATTAACAATAATGTGCTCCTAGCCCTGGAAGCTACGGTCCATAGGGAGCCAACCGCTCCATGAAATTTTTAAAACTAAATTTTTATAAAATTTAATATATTTTATTCGCAAATTAGTAATAACTATAAAATTTATGATATCATATTTTTATTCGTGAAATTCTATATTTAAAAAAAATAGTATTGGACTCCAAAAATTATATAAAATTTCATTTTACATATATATATATATTCAAATTATATTTTTTTCATATAAAAATATACATAAAATAACGTATTGAAAGATTTCGAATTCAAAAGTCACGCTTTTTCTCTCAGTAACTTGTTAATAAGTAAATTAACTTGAAAATATATGAGTGCACTTCTTAGTTGTAATGACAATAATATATTTATAGATTATCAAGTTTTTTTTTTTTTAATTTCCCCTACAGGGTTCCACTACCATTAGCCCTTTTAATTAATCCTCATTTTCTGCATTATAGGCCATTAAAGTGTACCTCTAGCTATATGGTAGCATTCCAAAACCTCCAACAATTTATATATAAATATAAAACTCAATTGGTTATTATATATAAATATTACTATATAATTAAAGAAAATGAAATAATATAAATTTAGTTTAAAGTATTATATAATTTTTATAAAAAAATATAAAAAATTAAGGTATAAAAATAAAAATATATTTTAAAATATTATTTTGTATAAATTTTAAAGAGAAATATAAGAAAAAAGAAAAGTTTTTTAAAGTATAAAAATAATATATATATATAAAAGAATCGATTAACTGTAAACTAATAGTTAAAACTCAATTGGTTATCATATATAAATATTTAAGTTTTATATTAAATTTAAGTTTTATATTAAATTTATATAAAACTCAATTGATTATCATATATAAATATTACTATATAATTAAAGAAAATGAAATAATATAAATTTAGTTTAAAGTATTATATAATTTTTATAGAAAAATATAAAAAATTAAGGTATAAAAATAAAAATATATTTTAAAATATTATTTTGTATAAATTTTAAAGAGAAAATAT
>CM075815.1:44526338-44623338 GCA_037975025.1 Excoecaria agallocha
AATATTAGTTAAGGTGGATAGTCATTTAGTGAAAGTTATTTTTAATATTGATTTTTACCCTCATTTAATTTACTTGTTTTTATTTTTTCTCTTTTAATTGTTTTATTTTAGTTTAAAATACTGCTTTTTTTTAATCTTTAATCATCACAATTTGGGATTTCTCTTCTTTCTTCTACACACAAAATTGGTTTTGAAATTAAAATAGCACATACAAACACAAGTTCCCCTGGGTTCGATATTTTGGGTCATAATTATATTTCATTATATTACTTAGCCGATCCAGTACACTTGCTAGCCATTCGGTCACACAACAAGATTAAATATGCGAGCAATGCATCTCACATGAAGATATTCAACTTCTGAAATAGCCATCCTTTTTGCTATAAACTTATTTTTTAAAATTAAAATCATCTTGTCATTTGTTTTTGCATTATCAGCGGTAATGCAAAACACTTTGTCATAAGTTTCCCACTCTTTGAAATATTTTACTAAATCCAGAGCAAACATCTCACCCTTAGGACTACCAACTGGACAAAAACTCATGATTTTATTTTGTAACTTCCAATCATATTGATAAAATAGACAGTCAAACACATGTAATTGATATTCTATATGGAGGTCCATACATCGGTAGTTACATAAACAAATTGAGTGTGCTCTTTAATAAATGCTCGTAATGTTTTTTTCTCATCATTAAACAGTTGTTTAGTGTCATATGTCATAGTCCATCTAGAAAGGACTTTAAACTAAGGACATAAACTAGTAATAAACTTTTTAGATCCTTCTCCTTCCAGAAAACTAAATGGAAGTTCATCAAGTATAGTCATCAAAGCAAGACACTTTCTACTATACTCTTGATCAAATTTTCAATTAGTTAGTGTTCTAGTAGAGCTAGATGTACTATCAACATTAGATGTTGGTTGCAAAGACAATTGTGTTTGTCTTCTTTCTATACTATGTGGATGCAATTTACAATTATTCATGTGATTCTTAAGTGTAGTGGTACCATGCTTTTTTGGATCACAATACAATTCTCTGGCACAATGAATAAACTTGCCTTTTATGATGCCTTGTACATTAAAAATTTGCATGAAATGCTCCCAAACAACATATCTCTTTGCGGGTGCCTTTTTTTTCTTGGAGGCCACTACAGGAGTCCTTGACTCCTTATACATATTTGTGCATCATGAGGCGTATTGGCCGTCTGCTTATGTGTAGTAGGCACCTTAAATGGTTATGCTGAAGCGATGTCTTCATCCAATTCAATTTCATTCGATTAAGACATCTACAAATTTAGTCAAGAAAAATTAATTTAAAACCTAAATTTATTATAAATATAGATATTGCAAATCAAAACAATAAAATTATTCATGTATAGTATGGTAAATAAAATCTAGTATCATGAACAACAAAATCATACATTTTGTTATAATAATAATAATAATAATAATAATAATAATAATAATAATAATAATAATAATAATAATAATAATTAATAATAAAAACAACAACAACAACAACAATAACAACAACAAATTGAATTGGAATCATCTCAAACTGTTTCCATCTTATTTTAAATAACATAAATATATGGGAGAATGTCAATGCTCATTTTATGAATATGGGATAATATGAACATATATTCTGATGCAATCCTCATACTGTTTAATTGATAAATACTCCAAAAATCTAAACTAAACTCTGTCCCAATAAAGTATAACTCTGTCTTACTCCAGTGCTTTGCTTAAGATGCTTAAGAATATCATAAGCAATTTACTAAAAGAAATAAAAAAATGTACAAGGTAAAATCATTAAACAAATTAATTAACAACATACTTGAACTATAGGAATTAGTCTAATCGAAGCGATGATAAAATGTGATATTAAAACCCAAAAAGATAACATTTTTTATTTGATAACTGCAAGAAAATAAGTGAAGAAACCTAAAAAGTTAATAGCAACTGGGCTTTATGTGTCTATGGTTACTCATCATAGACCACACAAAGGCAGTTTTTGAAGGTGAATAGGACAAAATTAAGATCACTTATTTAGCTTTTATGCAAAATTTATTAGCATTAATTCGCAATTAAATTCAAATTAGAATATGGTTTCCAGGAATAATGATTATAAGAAAGGTCAAGATAGTTAAGCTTCTCTTCTGACACCAAACGACCATTGCTTTGCTTATATTTGAGAGCATTCATGATAAGAGAAAAAGATTTAGAGACGATTGCAACTGGTATTACAAAATTTAAGGATCCATAAAATTATCCAACATGAGCACAATTTAGATGAAAGTTCAATAGAGAACAATTTAAAAACTAAGATAACTAACACAAGCAACTAGCAGATAACACCACCACGAAACCACAACTAACAAATTATTCCCATAATTCAATCATTCTATTAATTAATTTTTTTAATGATTTACCTTATATACTAACACAAAGCATCTTAAAAAACTCATCTTAAGAATAAAAAAGAAAGAACAGAGAAAAAAAAGAACAAGAACAGAGTAAAGACATACCTTTTTACACGCCAAAGAGCAGTGAATGAGGGAGACTAGAAAGAGGCCAAGAATCAGATGATGATTGGTACAAATGAGGTAAGCGGGAGAATAAACTGGCATTCATCGGCGATGGTGAGAGAGTAAAGGAATTTAAACAAGGGCCAAGAGCATTGGGTGGGATAGGGATTAGGTTCGAAAGATTGAAGGAAGTGCAAGAGAATTAAGATTTTTGGCTTTATATAGTTATGTTATTCGAGTTAGTGGTTGGTCAATTTTAGAGGGGTTTTAACCCGACTTGACCCTAAAATTTCATAATCCTATAACCCGAACCGACCCCTAAATGTGTCAGGTCAGTTCAGGTTTTGCACACCCCTACTCCTCTTAGCTTTGATATAACTCTTGTTTAATACAGATCCACTAGATTAATCTCTTCTTTCTTGAAAATGTTATTCTTTAATCTTGCACACTGAAAATACCACATGTTAAACTAAAAACTTAGTTAGAGCGTTCTACTAATTTTTACCTTATATATATATATATATATATATATTATATATATATATATATAACAATTTATGCAATTAGATTGTATTAATAATATAAATTCAAGTTTAAGCAAGTAATTAGATGCATATAATAAGATATATTATTGATACTCAATCATAAAAAGAATTTTAAAGCTGATAATCATCTCAGAATATCTGATTTTGATACTATCTTTCTACGTGTAAAAATATAAGCATACATATATTTTGTGCTTATTATTATCTTATTTTTTTTAAAGCAAATTAAGTTTTTTTACGGTATACAAATGCCAAATCCAAGTGATGCCATCATCAGAGAAATTTCCTAATTCAAATATTCATAAAGTTAAACTAGCAAGGTATATTATAATTTATAAACTCTTTAAACTATATAATCAAATACATTTTATTTCATTTAATTGCTCAATTACAATTATTATCCAAAGTAATCCGAAGGAATTTATTTGGCGAATACATGAAACTAAGGCCTTTTGACCCTATTTGGATTGGAGTGGTCGAAACCTGTACTGCACTCCAACTTGGTGTAAAAAGAGGTCAAAACCTAACACTATTTTTTTATACCAATCGTAAGTGCCACAATCAAGTACTGCCCTTGCATTAATTTATACTATATTTCATATTTATAAAGCCAATTTGAATTGGAGTGGTTGAAACCTAACACTGTACTCTAATTCCAGTATAAAAAGAGATCCAAACCTGACATTGTTCTTTTTACACTTAATAGTGAGTGGCCAACACCTAGCTTGCACTCACCCCTTTTTTCTTCTATGTAAGTTTTTGTTAAATAATAAAATATATAAATACAAGACTATAGATACTGGGTCTTGAGGAAGCTTTCATTAGGGTTACCTAATCAAGAAAACTGCTCTTTAAAATAATGGATCAAAGACAATGAGGTATTTTCTGTGTTTAAAACCTTTTTTTTCAAAAATATTTTAAAGTGTTCTCATGCTTGATTTAGACATTTAAGGGAAACAAAGGGTCAAATAATGAGAAATATCCTTGATCAAGGGCTTAAAAGATAATTTAAGTAATTTTTAAGCCTTGCACACCCATGCAAGGCTTGCACACCCGTGTATAAGAGAATATCATCATTGTTAGGCCAAATTGCTATTTTTTTCCATTTTTGGGTTCGCACACCCGTGTACAAGGCCTTGTATAACTGTATAGAATAAGAATCTTGCCTTTTCAAGTAAGTAGCCTAAAGCACTAGAGTTGCATGCCCGTGCAATTGAAAAGTAGGTAAACTTTTTAGATACAAGTCGGCAAGTGGGCTAACTTTTGGGATTCCACACCTATGTATGTGGATTTACACGCTCGTGCAAACCTCATTATATAAGATGTTGGTCGATTACTTTGAAAAAGGTTGGAAAAATTTTTATTGGAAGTATTGTTGTTGTAAAAAAGGTTTTAAAAGCTTTCCAAGTTTAAAAGGTCATTTTTGGCACTTAGTTCTTCATTTTTCAAATTGATTTTGATCGTTTCAACACAAAAGGGTCTATGAATCCAACATCTGACAATTTAATCGAGTAAGTATACTGAAGGTAATATATAAAGTCTTTTCTACTTGATTTAGTTTTCTGACAATATAAAGTTTATACATTTACCACTTTTAATGTTGTAAACTCTATTTGCTAATTTATATATCACAATTTGTTGCATATTTATTCTTATGTAGTTTTAGGTTTTGAATCTTTTCAAGGGATATTTTATCGTGTGGTAGAAATTATTAGGCTATTGTCTTTAAATTCCCTTTTGTCCATTTTAAAGTTAGTTTTGTTTTTTAAAATTTGATTTAAAAATTGTTTTTTGTGTTTAGTGATCTTTTTTGATCTATTATCGATAAGGACTTTATATTAAAAGGAGAAAAAACTATCTTTCTCTAGGCCAATACAACTGTGTATCACCTAATGTGCACCCATGCATCATGTGATGCATGACCTAAAATATGTTTTCTTATTTTTTAAAATAAAAGAGTCGAATGTGTGTCACCCAATGTGAGCCAACACATTTTTAACATACGTACGGGATTCTTGTCTTTCTTTTTAATTTATTTCATTTTGCCTTTTTTACATTCTCCTTTTTATTTTTATTGTTACCGTTATCATTACCATTGTTGTTATTGTTATTATTGCAAATAACCCTCCTGTTAGTGTAGCTAGGCGAGCACTAAAGGTAAGTTTACAATTCTTTCTTTTTATTTTAAAAAAGGTTTTTTCGATTGTAAATGAAAAATATCACAAAAAATATTTGTAGTAAAGAATTGGGATATTTCATTAATAAAATCGGACCAATGTCCAATTTCTTGCTAGGAAACTCATATGTAAAAATTAGCTTGTAATGATGTAAATGATTCTTGTATATAATTAAATAACACAGGACATTTCTTAAATAAAACTTGGATTGACAAGTCTCTATCTTCAAACTCTAGCAATGAAATGCTTCTTCATAACCCACATGTGAGGACCAAAGTCCTCATAAAAAAGGTTACAACGTACTGCCCGATTTATAGCTGTCTTTATTGTTTTATTCTATATCTTGATTTACTACTAATTTCTTATGTCATTGGACGCGCCTTTAATTTCTATATTTGCTCTGGTCTTGCATGTAAGAAAAGAGATAACAACACTAATCTAAAAGCCGTTATGTCACATTTATCAAAGTTAAAAATAAGAGCGGAGTTTTAAATTATCTTTGGGTTTTTGGTCTCATGAGGTTGGAACACTTTTTTTCCCAATATCCTATTGGGTGGCGACTCCTTATAATTAGCCTTATGGTGCTCAATAAATGCCTCCCATGTAACACCTCAAAATTTGCATCTGACATGCATGACATGTTTTAGAGCATAAATAGTAACCTAAGGTAGTTTTCAGAGTAATTTTAGTAGTACAGTATATAAAATTTGAAAGTGCATAAGTGTTAAATGTGTTCAGGCTAGGAAAATTCGAGGATAGGTGACTTGGAGGCATTTTAAGTTAATACTAGATTATGAAAATATATATTAAATAGAGTTCGGTGGTATAATTTGAAACAAAATTGAGCTTAAATGGGCCCTCAAATCAGACAACGAAGTTTTTACTCGGTACCGTAAAAAGGATTGACTAAAAGTTTGAATGGGACTTTAAAAATAGCAAACAAATTTTAAAAATCACCAAAATTTCGAAATATACCCTAAATTATATTTAAGATCATTTTACAGTAAAAAGAAAATTTTACGGTAACACCAAAAATTTGCTAATCCGGCCAGTTTGAGTGAATTGGATTGAAAATGGATTCTGATTGAGCTACATTTTTTTAAAGGCTTAATTTATTATTTTAAGAATTATGAAATTTATTTTGAGAGAATTTAAGCTTTGAAAGAGAGATAAATAATTTAGAGAGTATTAAATGGGCTTAAAATCAAGTTTGAGCCTAAATTAGGTTGCCCAGCCCAAAAATTAGGGTATATGAGGCCAAAATATTAGAATTTTCTAGAGATAACTCTAGATTTCTGCTTCTCTTTTCTTCCCTTTCCAAAACTAAATGTTCATTCTCCCTCTTTCAATAATTTTCTTCATCTCTCTTTCAATCTCTTTCTAAAATCAAGTCTCCTAGATTAATTTTAGCTTCTCTACAATATTATAGCAGTCTCCAATCTTCAATTTGAGTAGTAAAAGTGAGAGAAATCAAGGATTAAAGTTTATGTTCAAATTGGAGGATGGAAATGGTGGAATTTCATGGATTTAAGGTGATAAAAATGGAGAATTAAGTGAGGATGATAAGATCTAAGGTAACTAGATACAAACTATACTCTATTTCATTTAATTCTTTGAATTTTACTTAAAAATCACATAATGTAACTACATAAAATTTAAGAAAAATGTGAATTAATTTAAGATAACATTATAGCATGATGTTTTAACATAAAATAAGTAAGAAAAAAGAAAGAAATCAAGCTTAGAATGAAGGACCGTGATGGGGCCTAAATGTACATAATGTGGTATAATATGTGAATTTGATACTATTTGGTATATTAAGCATAAATTGTGTAATATTAGATTGAATAAACATAATTTCATAAATTTGAGTTCAAAATAATATATAGACATAATGTTGTTTATGTGAATAAAATGATATAACATTATGTAACTATGTGAACTTAAGGAAAAATGGGAAATAATTTAGGATAACTTTGAAACATGATGACTCAACATGAAATAAGCATAAAGCTAAAAAGAAATTAAGCATATAAGTAACAAACATTCCTTGACTGATTTATGTTTCATATGGTATAATATGTTAGTTTAATGTTTTATGTATGTGAAGTCTAAAATGTATAATACCATGATGAACGTACATAGTGAGAATAAATTGAGTCTAAGATAACTTGTGGAAATAATGTTTGACATTTGAACATAATGGTATACCATGTTGTAACTAAAAGTTATTATTGTGTAAAGGATGTATAGTAACATATAAGTATATAAAATGATACAAGGTATGCATATGATATGAGAAAGAATGAGAAAACACATGTCATGTATAAGTAATCAAAGGACAAATAGTATACCTTTTGGAAATGCCATATTCTCATCAAGTATGAATGTCATTTATCATATTTATTATGGATTTACATGTGATATGGATGAATCCAAAAAGAATGAGCATGAATAACATGATACATAATGACAATGACATAATGTGTGAAGCAACAATGTAGCATCAAGTAAATTAATTAGTTACCCTTAGTGTACAGTGGGTAATCTAGGACATTAGAATATAATGGCTAGCCATTGGGACTCATATACTGCGATAGAATCATATAGTAGATTTTTATTAAAGGTTGGCTATGCTCAAGTAGTCACCTCACATACAGTCATACCATCCTTATCACGCATATTCGGTTTGAGAATTTTCACTGGTCTTCACTAGGGGCAAAACAATAAATACACATGGAAACAAAAATTCAAGAATAAATCATGCATAAAGTATGTCATAAAGTTAATAAAATAAGAAATAATGTGAAAAATTAGATTAATTAATTCCAAAAAGGGCAATATTATAAATATAAGACAAAACGAGGATAAAACAGTAAAATATGCATGTAAGAAGCCATAAGGTTAATTAAATAAGAAATAAAGTGAGAAATATAGTGAATAGTTCAAAAAGAAAAAAATTGTAATTACACGAGAAAATGGGGACCAAAAGATAAATTAGGCATAAAAGAGATCATCAATAAAATTAAATATAAAGCTAAGTGAAAAATATGATTAATAGACTCAAAAAGGGAAAAACGTAATTATGCAATAAAATAGGGGCAAAATCATAATTTAACCTTAATAAGGTTATTAAAGAAGTTAAAATGGTCAAACAAGTGAAAAAGGGCAAAATCATAAAACATAAAATTTTAGGGACTAAAACGTAATTTACCACTTTGTGAAGAAGTATAAGGAACAAAAAATCAAATTTTACCTTTAAAAGAAAATAAAAGTCAAAAGAACCAAAAATAGTCAAAATAAAAGTCAAATGAGGTCAAACATGAAGGATATAAAGTTTAGGGATCAAATTGTAATTTACCATCACATGAAAAAGTGTAGAGGCTAAAACGTAAACATTTAACTTGGAAAGGAATAAAAGCAAAAAGAAACCAAAGGGATGACATTAGAGTAATTTAACACAATCTAGAGACATAGGAAAGCATTGAGGATCAAATTGTAATTTTACACTCGAGTACGAATCATGTAGAAATTAATAAAAAAATAAGTATAAAAAGGATTAAATAGTAAAATTAAAACAATAAGAGGATTAAATTAATTTAAAACAACACAAAGTAACATAAAAGGGTAAAATGATAATTTACTGTGACATAAAGAACAATAAAGACTAAAATATAAATTGAGGAGTAAAAATGAAATAAAGATACAGCATAGTAGATAAGGGTAAATTGATCAATATGCAATAAAATCCACAAACAGGAAGGGTGCAAAATAAATTTGAGCAAATTTAGTAATTTGAGGGTAAAATTGTAATTTAGTCAAAAGTTGAAAAAATAAGGATGAAAAAGTAATTATGGTAAATAAAGCAAATTTAAGGACTAGAGTGAAAGGAAATATAATTTCATGGCGAAAAATATCAGAAAGGAGAAATAAAGAGTATAATAATAATTATAAGCAAAGAGATCGCAAAAAGGCTAGTCAAGTTAGAAAAGGAATTTGAATGCTAATTTATTAAAACACAGAATTTAGACGTCACACTGAGAAAATAAAGGAGATTAAAATGTTATTTGGTAAAAGTAAAGACCTAAATGAAAATATCAGAAAATATGAAAAATTTTAAGAGTAATTAAGAAATCAAGTACAATAAAATATGATTTAGTCAGCAGGGAAAGAAATTATAATAAGATGGAAATTGAATTACATAAGCAATATGCTTAGTAAGGTTAAGTTTATAAACCATGAAGAAATCGGAATAAAGTTCAAACAAAGTGAGATAAATAAAATAATTAAATTAGGTGAAGGACTGGGACTGGTAAGTAATTAAATAAAAATGCAAGGGCATAAGGTAATTTAATGTCGAAAATATTAGTAACAAAGGTCAGACAGCAAGAAGGTGAACATGAAAGGACATAAAACCAATAAGGACTAAAAAGTAATTTGGAAAATTGCATACATACAAATAGATAAACAAAAATAATAACAAAACAAGATTATTATAATAATAAATTTATTTAAATGAAATTTTGTGTAGTTGTATCCACCATTAGGTAATACTGCTGCTTAGCGTGTGGTTTGTTGACTATGCGCAGAGACAGAAAATTGAGGACACAATGAAGGAGGATCAAAATGACATGTACATGTGACAAGCTTATGGACTGGAAAACTAGACAACCCATGTGTCAGGTGTTAGATTATGGCATGTAGTAATTGATATTGTATGTTGAATGCAAATGAATTGTAAAAGCTAATTATATGTATACATTTTTAAGCACATGTGTATGGAATTTGCAGTTGTGTTGTGATGTGAATTGATGATTGACTTAGAAGTGTTATGAATGTCTAGAGTATTGGAGGTGGAGGTTGCACTTTGGGAGTGCTATTTTGTCAATTTGTAGGTTAGGGTAGCACGGTTTACAAGCCGTTATACTGCTGAAATTTTCATTGAATGAATAGTAACCATGTAATGCCATTAGTAACCATATACAATATATGAAAATCATGAATGAATTGAGGGTGTTACATCCTAGCTATCGATCACTAGTGATAAGATAGGGACACCTCGACATTCTGTCTCATGCCTTATGAGGCCCAAAACTCGACAAGTTGAGTTGAGTTTCTTTCCTATTGCAAAGCGACCGGTCAGCTCAAGTGGAAGGACCTCAACCTGGACGAACCTTGAAAGTAGGATCGAACCATTAAAGGTCAAAGGTTTCCTCCATTGAGTTCGATGATCCCTTGGTTCCAGGGGTGAAATTGGGTAACGGCAAAGAAAAGCGCACGTCATAGTGGTGACTCCACTGGGGAGATTTGAGACTTCACTCCAAAACTAATTTTGATTTATGTGATGTAAAAAAAACTTTCAGTTAAGAAATTTATCTCTTTTTAAAAATTGCGTTAGAATCATGCTAGAGCCTTAGAATGAGTTAGGCGTCCTAGTTTTCTGACTCGATGCATTTTCGATGCACTCTCTTATTGTTCACTCAACCAAGGGGAGTGTTAGGGATAACCATTAGCCTAAATCTAGTACCTCTCAGTATATCAAATGGTGACTAAATCGGTCATTATGCTTGTGATGAGCTAGACCCATTAGCAGGGACTATGCTTGGGTAGTCTTGTAATTGAGTTATTAGACCAAAAGGCCATGTAATGACATAGAAATCTCCACTAGGATGTCCGTAATAATCTTACATTGCTTGTGATATAGATCCTTGTATTTTAAGCATGCCTAGACAATTCCAAATATCCACTTATCAAAGGCTGTCATGCCCTGGTAAGCCCATTTTTTATTTGTTTAAGTCGTCCAAATATGCATTGATCAAAACCTTTTTTGTGTGCTTTTCTTGAGAGGCATTATGTTGTTGGATTTTCGTCTTACACAATACATATTCATTGGGGTCTTTTGTTGACCCATGGATTAAGCCCACCTAAGAAGAGGACTTTCACCATATGTGTGGGAGAAATAAGGTGGAGAGAATTTTTGCGTGTGGTTATCGATGTTGTATCTCACAATCATGCATCTATATGTGCTCATGCATGATGTTGACAACCCTATTTTGATAGCTATAATAGAGCCATCGTTACCCAGGTGGTTTTGGAGCTCAAACAGCTATTTGGCTAAGAAATAGTTTTTTAAGTAGACAGAAGAGTTGGTATCAAGACAGAGTTCAGAACTGAAATCTGAGTCAAGTATAGATAGTGTAACACCCTTACTGAACCAATAACTATTCATTCAAGTTATAAGCCAGAATTTTTTTTGACCAATTAACCTATTGATTACAAATTCTTAGACAAAATACATGTTCCCAAATCAAGTTTTTCGTTGACCTATAACTGTCCAATTTTACAAAAATTTGGCAATATAACATCTTAAATATTCGTTTAACCAACCTGAAAATTCAAATAATTCACAGCCTTTCAAGGGAACAACAATTCATAATTAGCCTTATACATGCATTCTAGATATCTACATTCACACATACTGAATTAAATCCATCTCATGACTGATTTCATACATACACATATAACAATATACCATCCTGATAAATAATTCTTCACTACTTCATTACAGTCTTTATCTCACACACACACACACACACATGCCAGGATTAAACTATATCACTCCTTTTTCAAAATTGCTCCTACGTGTACTATTGCTCCAAGCACTCTTCAGTACTTGTACACAGTAAACACTACGTGCTGAGCATTAAACATGTTCAGTGGTGACTATGAATCGAAGAATTTTCCAAACAAGTATAATCGCAGTGATTATACTAAATTTCGTTCATTTCTTATCAAAGCACTTTTTAATATCTTTAACATTATTTTTAAGGCATTACTAAAATTTTATCAAATTTTTCACTTTGGTCCTAAACCTTTCAACTATTTACTAAAATATCATTTTTGCAATTTAATTACAAAATTACCATTACTTTTCTTATTTTTACTCTTTAATTGACTTTTAGCATATATAACAATTTATTAGGCTTGACTTTGACTTTTTAGGTAAAATTTTTTTTTCTAGTCATTCAGATATAATTATCAATTCATTTGACTTTTTATACTATCAATTGCCACTAATATGGCAAATTTCCAATTTAATTCTCAATTTCTTCCAATTACTTACAAAATTACCCTTTTTACACTTTAATTATGGTTTTGCCATTGGTTCCTTAATTTTCACTATGACTTTATCAATTATTTGCCAAAATATAATTATTAATGCTTTTAACATTCAATACCAAGTAATCTCATTACTTTGGTAAACTTTTAATTAAATCGTTACTCCTTCATTTTATTATATAATGTCCCTTTTTATACATTTTTATTGCAAAATTGCCACATTGACATTTTTAGTTGCAAAGTTGTCATTAACCTACTCATTTTTACTTTTCATTTGTCTTTTAGCTTACAAAATTTCTGCCCGATGCTTGTTTGAACTCTTTATGTAATATTTCATTTTTGGTCCTTAATTTCTCAGTTAATTCAATAATGGCCCTTTTCACTTAATATTTATAAAATTGCCATTATCTTCACTGGTTTTCATTTCTAACCTATTAATTTGCATATAATTTACTAATTGGTCCTCATTTTAACCCTTTTATGCAAAATTATATTTTAATCCCTGTATGACATAAAAATCCATTTTTAGACTGTTCGATCATTAATTTACCATTTTATTCTTGTAAATCATTTTCTTATCACTTTTGCTCATGAAGTGCAATATTTGGAAAAACTACAATTTTGACCAAAAACTTTTTATTTCTTTCAATTAGGCCATTTTTTTCACTTTTAACTTCACTTTTAGCTTTCTTTTTGCATTTTTAATTTATTCTCATTATAATTTTCCTAATATAATCTCGACAAAAATTTCTCAGATAGGATATATAGGACATAGACCCCACAGAGCCACCTGATAGATTGAAAAATGATCTCAACGGACCAAGTCTCATAGATTAGATATTAGAACAAACAGATAATATGGAGATCAGATATCCTACCATAGCAAAGTAAGTCACCATGACTTGCACCGCAGTATAGGGTGTCCCTATGGCTACCCAATTATATACTGAGCAAGACTTTCACTGCCTGACTATTATTAAGGGTGAAAATCACTTACTTTCAAACATTTTTCATATTTTTAAACAATTTTAATTACTTTTTCAAAACAATACCTTTTATCAATCAATTTTCTTTTTGTACTTTGACTGTTCAATAGTTTTGCCTTTTTTATTTTTTTAATAGTCACTTTTTCAATGCTTTACATGCAGTTTGTGAATTATGTCATCATAATTCACCACTTTCTCATCAATTTATGAATTATTCCTTAATAATTCGATATTTTCACTTTATGCTTCATTTCACCTTTCAGACTTTTAACAATTTCTTACTTTTTCTGTCTAGTAATACAGTCACTCAGAGTTTTTAATACTTTATACGATTTGTGAATTATCTTACAATAATTCACCATTTCTTATTAAATTATGAATTATTTCTTAATAATTCATTATGGTCACTTTACATACTAAATTTTTTTATTGTTCTTTTGACATCAATACACTAGTCAGTCAATCTTTTCATCTTTTTTGGATAGATTATGAATTATATCAATATAATTCAATATTTTTCACTTAAATTATGAATTATAACTCAATAATTCAATAAATTTATTTTTTACATATTTGAATATTTTCTCTAAAATATTCAAATAAATTTCATAAATTCTAAAAAAATTCATGGGTACATATTTTACTTGTTTTATGAATTATTTCATCATGATTCATCAAATTTACATTGTACATAATTGATTATTTACTCCAAAAATATTCAAATAATTTCCATAAATTCTCTAAAAATTCATGGACGTGTTGATTTGTGTTTATTATCATTTTAAGGCATAAATTATCAAAAATACCCAAAATGCACTTTGTTTTCTCTTAAACATCAATTCAGCCACTAAAAGAATACCATCTTACAAAATCATTCCAATCAATTTAAGCTTATAATTAGGCATATTCAAGGTCCACTTTCATTTTTCTAAAGTCAATTTCAATTATTCATGCAATTTCATAATTTTCCCTAAGTTACATAAAGGAAAATTTTGCTAAATCAAGGGAAATTGGAGGATTTCATAGTCACATGCCTTTTCCACTTGCTTTATATTCCTTAGGCTACTTTTTCATGCCTTAAGCTTTAGAGAATCATCCATCACCATGAACTTCCATAATAAGCCAAAATTTTTATCCAAAGAAACACTAAGGTATCAATGCTTTTAGCTTAAATTGACCTCAAAAATGGACTCTAGGCACCTAAAAACCCTTTTAGACACCCTTAAACAAAAATTAAAACTTTGAATTTTACATACCTCAATTTGACCCCTAAGCCTTTCCTACTTGATTTCTCTTACTTTCTTTCCTCAAACCAAAAGATAGAGGCTAAAATATTAATCTAGGGAGGTAAAATCACATCTAGGAAGCTTAGATTAAGAGAGAAGAAGAGAGAAAGCTTGAATAAAAACTTAAAGAAAGCAACAATGGTGGTTTCGACTTTGAAAGGAGAAGAAGAAGCTGTAGGAGATATGGTGAGCCATGAAAATATCTTCCATCCCTCATATTTTATATGGGTCTTAGGTGGATTGGGTTTGGTTCAACCAAAGGCCACTCACTTACAGTCCAAAAACTCCTTTTTAAGCTTATAATGTAATTTCTTACAATTCTCTCACTTATCAAATCCAAATCACTTCAAAATTACTCCCATCATTCTTATCACATTGAAAATAGGCTATACACAAAATTTTAGCTCAATCGGAGTCCATTTTTTGTCTGATTCAATTAAATTGGTTCGATTCGATAACTACCGGTGTCATCAAAAAATTTACTTTTTAATACCAAAATATTATACATAAAATTTTAGTGGGATCTATAAATTTTGGTAATTTTTGGAGTTTATTTACTATTTTTAAAATCTCGAACAATCAATTACTATTTAAACCAAAATCATTATTTTTCCCTTACTTCTTGAGTTCAAACCTTCCTAAAAATACTTTCATAATTCTCAAAATATATTCATCAAGCTCTATAAATATTTTTGAGTGAATCAAAGACTGTTTTCCAGACTGGTACACCTTTATCGGTCCGGTAATCCAATTTTTCAAAATCACCAAAAAAAATAATTTTTCATTACAATATCATTCTATATTTCATTTAATGTTAATCTAAAAATTTTGATGATTTTTAGAGATTATTTGCTATTTTTAAAATTTCGATCAAACCTTAGTCAACCTGGATACTATTTAATTCGAAACCATAAAATTTTCTTATTTTTAGCTTTTGGAGACTCATTTTACCTCCAAATTTGAACCACAAACTCTTGCTGATATGGTATTTCCAATGATCAAATAAAATATTTTTTGACTATGGAAGGTACTATTCACTTTGGTGTCACTATTTACCTCAAAAAATACTATTCCCAACTAATCCAGTATTTGGGCCATTACAGACAGTGTTTTAAAAGAATTCTCAAAGGGTATTCAAAACAGTCAGAAAGGAAAATCATGTTTGAGCTCACTCCTCCGGTTGGTTCTTCTGGTTCCTAAGATGCCAATAAGAGGATGAGTGATCTTGATAGAAAGATAATGTCAATGTTTGCAAGTCTCGTAGTTAGTTAGGCCTCAATCTCAGCTACTCAGCCAGTTGCACGAGTTAAATTTACTCCTCCAAGGGATATTCCAGCAACATCTGTCATAACACCTCCATTAGCAACAGATGTTAGGAATGTGGCTACATGAGGAATGGAAAGAGATGTGACTCAAGGTGGTCCCAAATGTGATTTTATAACTGATGATGAGAAGCAATTGTGGGCCCCCCAAATATTGAAAAATCTTATCCCTAAAGAGGAAAATCCTATTGTGAAAAAGAGTAAAGAGAAGTTGGAGGCTTTGACCCGGATGCTATCAGTTGGGAAAGGAGTTAGTCCTGAGGATATTGATTTAGATGGTGAAGATCCTTTGCCTAGTTGATTCAAGATGTTTGATTTGATGAAATTTGATGGAACGTCTGACCTACTGGCTTGGCTTATATCAAATAATAGGTTCTACTCATGAAAAGAACTACCCTCACTAAGAGGCATAAAGTAGATCTCTTCAATTTAATCCTTGTGGGCCTTGCAGTTGACTGGTATTACAGCTTGGATAAGAAGACCAAAGAAGATGGGAAGAGGTTGATGTAGGAGTTCTTTAGTAGTATGATTGTAGCACATGTATGACAGTCACTCTAAAAGATTTAGAGTTGTTACAATAGAAAATCGGGGAATCTTTCCACAAGTATCTCACTCAATGGAGGAATAGATTAATAGAGATGAAAAGGAAGCTTGCCATGTAGGATCTGATTTGTTTGTTCATTCGAAATGCTAGTCCCTACTTGAAGGAGCATTTTGAGGTGAAAGGGTTGAAAGATTGGGAATCTTTGAAAGAAATGGCAATTAAAGCTAAAGAAGAATATCTAGCAAAGAAAGCTAATGTTGCGAGTTCGAATAGTGGAAGTTATAGTAGCAACAAATGGGGTTTCAGAAGCTTGGGTAAAAGTGTTGGTAGTGGAGGTAATAGTGGAGGAACTGCTGAAGTGTCAGTGATAGGGGTCAACCAACAACATTATTCAAATTTGGGAAAGTCATTATCCTGGTGCCTTGGTCATTTGATGAAAGAGCGAAAGCTACAGCCAATGCCATCTAAGCCTACAAGGTGTCAACGTCAGCCAGGATATAGGTTTGATTGGTATTGTACCTTCCACTAGCACACGGGGTATGAGATTGATTATTGTCATACCTTGAGGGACCGTATTCAAGATTTGATTGATTCTCGACAGATACCTCATCTGGAGAAAAGGGCCAAGAAGAAGGAAGCTTACAACACTATGCCATCACCGGTATTCATAGTTGGGTCTGGGTTGCCAGAATGGTATGTTCTTAAAGATTTGTATGGCAATGAGTACTTGGTTGTTACTCGTAAGGCTTGGGGAAGTGGAAACAATTTGGATGCAAGTGTAAAAGGGTCAATAAAAGTTGGGAAATTAGTTCAATTGGTGGATATATGGGATATAGACAACAAAGTGGGCTTGGTTAAGGCTAAAGAGGAATTGAAGGACCTGTAGGAAACTGATGAAGATGAGAAGGAAGCAATAAATGAAAAGGTGGTTCAAGCCGTCACTAGGAGTGGTAGAGTCAATGCAACAAGAACCTACTACACTTGCAGAAGAAAGAGCCAAAGAGGATAATCTGGTCCTGAAGCAACTTATGAAGACACCTACTCAGATTTCGATCTAGGACTTGCTAAGGCAATTTCCCTCCCACAAACAGAAACTAGTGGAGGCCTTGTGTGAATCAATGGTTGATACCACTATATCTCCTTTCGAACTGCTAGAAATTGTGAAAAGGGATTTCGAGGAGAAGATTGTGTTCACTAACTCGAATCTCCCTTTGGAAGGACGCCAGCATAATCTCCCTTTATACATTAGGGCTGAGGTGAATGGTAAGCATACTGCATGCGTGATGGTAAATGATGGTTATTCTATCAATGTATGTCCTTTTACCGTAATGGCAGCTTATGGTATTGACGAGACCATGCTCACTAAGTCTTAACTTATTATAACAACTTACGACAACTCTAATAGGCAAGTTGTTCGCACTTTTAGGGTGGTAGTGAAGATAGAAATAATTGAGACAAAGGCAGAGTTTGCAGTGTTATAGATAAAAGCTAACTTTTCTCTATTGCTGGGGCAACTTTGGTTCCACAAACTAGGAAGGGTTCCTTCCACCTTGCACCAAATGGTTCGATTTTCACAGAAAGTTGGTATGGTTACTATCAAGGCAGTAGGAGCGAATTCAATCCCTACCTTGAGCAATCAATGGTTTTCATGTAGCTGAAATTGGTGCTGAAGAAGAAGAAATAGATTTTGTAAACCCTTAAGCTGTTAATATGATAAAGAAAATGAATTATTTGCTAGGCACCGGATTGGGAAAGAAATATCAAGGGATCCCTGTATCCATTGCTTACGTTAGTCAGAAAGAAAAGAAGGGTTTGGGCTATTGTTAGAACAGTGTTGAAAAGCAACCTGACCTATAGCTAGAAAGAGTTCTTCATATCTTGGAAAGCTTTGTGCCAGCATCCAAGAAATGCAAGTACTACGTAGAGGCTGAGCCTGTAGTGATTCAGGGAAAGATTTTCCTTAGATTTGAGATCTTTGATGATCTCGATGATTGGTCAGCGAGAACCATAAAGTCTGTACTGGGATTTTGGGATAAAGAAGTTATGGTTAAGCTCGCCAATTTTGATTTGGGTGACCTAAAAGAGGTACTGATACCAGAGTCACTGGCCACTAAGGCTAAAGGAAAGAAAAAGATTGAGCGTGAGGTTAACCGGTGTCTAGCAAGTGTACTAGATCGACTAGTAATATAGGAAAATATAAATTAAGACCCCAAATATCATACCTAAGGGAAGCTATGTAAATGCAACTTGTTTCAGATTTTAGAGTGAACACTGTGTGCAAAGAATAAAAGAAATCCCAAGTTTTGTGATGATGATAAGAGAATTACACTACGAATTGAAACTTGAACAATTAACACTAATCTCGAACAAAGCAATTAATAAAAGTTGGTAAAAATCAATAATAAAGACAACTTCTAATAAAGGATTATCCAACTTAACTAATATTACAATTACTTAATTTCAAAAGAACACAAGTGATTATGGAAAAACTAGATAAAGAAAGCTAGATATCTTTGTCAAGAATATCATTCTAAGCATTAAAACTTCTTGCTGGGAATAATTCAATAATTAGCCTAGAAATCTAGTTTTATATTCCTAGATATTCATTAAATCCTCTGTCAAGTAAACTTAAATCCAACCTATTCTTAGTTCACCTTTTCTAAGTATTAATCCACTCTTATTAATGCATAATTATATCAAAATTAGAAAATAATCATGCATAAACTCTAATGAACTAATCTAAGAACATGCATATCATAGATCATACAGTAATCAATCATTAACTATTAATCAAATAAATTAACAATCTATCTCAAAACAATCAAGGATAAAAAGTTGCTCAAGAACTAAGAAATAATCAACTTGCATTGAATTTAAGCTCTAATTAAGTCATTACAATAAAAGTATAAGCATTCAAGTCTCCTTTAGCAAAAGTTAAGAAAACTATTCACACTTTATATTAAGAACCAAACAAAGTATATAAAGATGATACAAACTCATAGAATTAAGAAACTCTTTTGACAATTCTGTAGATACTCAAGAAAAGCTTCCCAACTGCAAAAACTAATGAAAATTAGTAATCTAGAATGTCCCCTAGTCTTGGTGTTTTTAACCCTCTATGTAGCCTCAAAAGGAAGAGTTTTACATACCCTGTGACTTCCTAAACTGAAGGAATTTGTGTTTTAGTAAAATAGAAAGACTTTAATCAACTAAACAGGACACACACTTAGGAGAGTGGCCTTGGTCACTCAGGAGAGTGCTTAAATGCTCAGAAGAGTGACTTCCTCACTCGGGAAAGTGCTTTGACCCTATAGAACACGTGAAGTTTCCTTGGGTGAGTGCCAAAATCACTCAGGAGAGTGTTAAATCACTCAGTCGAGTGCTTATATGCTATCCCTCACGAATTAAAAGCCAGCTTTCTCTATTATTATAATTTTGCCCTTGAATTTCTCTTTTTTGCATTTAACCCCTTTTCTCTTTTAATTTGGCCTTGAAAAACACCAAAATTAACAATTAAATCTAAAAACACACAAATTAACTAATTATACCTAAAATCAACTAAATTAAAACTAAATTAACTCAATTAAACACATAAAAATACATTAAAAATATAGTATAATTCACACTTATTAAATACCCCACACTTAGTCTTTGCTCACCTCCAAGCAAATTTTAACAAACCAACTCCTCAAAATTATGAAACTACAACAAAGAATTATGTAATTCAAAACCAAGCTTAGCAATTAACAAGGGTACTCAATAAAATCCCAACTAGAATACAATCAATAAGACAACATGAGCTAATTTCCTGTGTGTGCAAGACCAAATCATTTTAAGCATTTTTAAAAATTAAAATATCAATGCAAATTCATAGTCAAGCTTAATAATTGATGTACACCTAAGTGTACATGCGGTTTTGCACTTGAAACTCTAGAAACACCGTAGGTCTCTTTTAGCACTGGAACTCGAAGGTTATCTCCACTAAACAACTCAAAAACCTAGAATCACTTAGGTCTTTAAAGTTGTAATGAGGTTAGGGTGTTGGTTATCAAAGAATGGATAATAGATGATAAAAAAATAGCCACTCTATAACAAGATAGATCAACATTTCTAAAATTTCAACCCATTCACTCAAAATTTTAAGTTCTAAGCTAGACTTGCTCACCCTTTTATATTCACAATACCATTGAGAACAAAGATTGTTGTTACTTTCACAAATCAACCCTTTTTAAAATTACAACTTCTTTCCCTTGTGACTATCCCACACTTTAGATTTTTGCCAAGAATGCTAACTTAATTTCTTTTCTTTCATACCATAACTTTTTTTAAAAAAATGATAGCTTCAAGAAATATGATAAAAATGAGTAATCACAGGGCAAAATTATTCACTATTCTCTTGATTTCATTTATAACCTTTGCCAATAATTTCAAACTATCTCATTACACCCCTCAACAATATCAAAATAAAAGTTAGCCTATCTAATTCTAGAGGGAAAGCTAAAGGCTCTTTAAGCTAAATGGTTAATGATTGAGTGTAACAATAAATTTAAACATGGTATGCATTAAGTATGCCTCATTAGGCTCAAAATGGCTAAAAAAGGTCAATTGTATCAAAAGGTAGGTAAACAATCTTTTTATGGCTCAACAAGAACAATCATGCCTAGATCACTTTCCAAGTTATTTGAGTTGCTTTTATACTTTGAAGGGTGATGAGGAAGGTTCTAGTATTCTGAAATTCCTCACTTGACTGATTTAATGCATTGGTTTTTCTTAAATTTAAAAACTAGTCTTAAGTGCTCACAAAGTGGAAACTCACAAATATAAGTCAAGTTGAATGTTAAACTAGCTAAAATTTCATTAAACAACATGCTTGCCTTAGTGATAAACAAAGAATTTTGACTAATGCACATTCTAAGTTCAAGTTTAATAAGTTCAATTTTTAAGGATAAACTGGGGCAAACTAAGTTTAGTGCAAGCTAAATGACAAATTTAAACTAACTAATTTCTAGCACAACCAGACAATTAAACTAAGAACTATTATTATTGCTAACTACATTACAAAGTCTCTAAAGATACTACTAAAACCACGAACAAAAACATAAACCAAAAGTAAAGCAGTAAAACAAAAACAAAAACAAATTATAAAAGCAACAAAAGAAATTTTCATGAATTAAAAGAGGAGTGTGAAAATTTGTCTACTTCCTGAACAAAATTGAGCTTGGGTAAGCTCTACTCCCCTTTTTAAAATTTTGCTGTCCTCAACAAATCACTGCGGTGGTAGAGGTGGTGTCGAAAATCTTTTCCAAAAACTATGGATGAACCGCTCAAAATCCTTCATCTGCTCATCAATGCTCTCTTGTATTGTATCGATTCTACCTTACAGGTTATCCAATCGAATATTAATTCAGTTTAAAAGATCAATCACCTGAGGTGTGGCAGAAGATTCATCTTGTGGTACCTCTTGGTGCTCCTCTGCTTCCTCAATTTCCTTATCTTGATACTCATGGACCTGAATTCCATTCCAGTGCAGGTATTCCTCTTTAGTAGTCCAATGGCGACGAGACTTAAGTGACAAGATCTTCATTCACTTTAGCATTGATTAATCTATGTATTCGAGATCACCTTTAAGAGGACATCCTAAATCTATGTGGTGCATAACAGTTGCTAAAATAGTAGCTATCCATACAATAGAAACACTACAAAAAAACTGCCAATTAGCGACGGCCTTATTTTCGTCGCAAATTTTTCAACGAATGCATGACTGTTTTACAATTCCGTCGTAGGGAGGATATTTTCTATTATTGGCGAAATGAATAAATAGTCGATAATTATTGGCAAGAAGAATACGCGCCCTGTTTTGCGATGGAATTAGCGACGAAAAATTCCTTCGCTAAATTTTATAATTTTTTATTCATGAAATTAGTTACAGAAAATTTAGCGACGAATATTTTAGTCGCTAATATTGAAGGAAAAATATAGCGCCTTTTTGTGACAGTTTAGCGATGAAAATTGCTCTGTCACTAATAGTAATTTGTTACAGTAATACAATTAGCGACCGAATAATTTAGTCGCTAATTTGCTGCAAATAAATTAAAAAATAATTTTTGTAAATTTCACTCACATGATTTACGTATAATTTCAAGTAATTTTAATATAGACCATATGAAATGAATATTTTGTAACATAAAATTATAAAGTATTTTATAAGTTAATAATAATTTTTTTTATCAATTATACCAAAATCTAAAGTTATTTATTTAGAAAATTTACATTTTTAATAATAATAATAAACTAATTGTTACTATTATTATATAATTGCATAATGAAGATTAATAAAAATAAATATTTATAATATAAAATTTATTATTTTATTTAAAATAATAATAAAAATTGTAATTTATTTTTTTTATAAAATTTAAATCAAATATTAAATTATTAGAAATTGTAATGATTTTTTTATCAATTATCCCCAAATCTAAACTTATTAATTGAAAATTTTTACATTTTTAATAATAATAATAATAATAATAATAATAATAATAATAATAATAATAATAAAGTAATTATTATAGTTATTATATAGTCACATTATGAAAAATAATAAAAATATTTTTTTTATAAAATAATAATATGAAATTTATTATTTCATTTAAGTACCCAAGGAATTGAGGATGCAAGTAGTGAAAAATCAATTGTATCCTAAAGAATTCCCAAATTTGTGTGTATGTGTAAGCTATCAACAAAATGGTATGCAGAAAATTTAACAATGAAATTAACTTGCAGTATTTCTTTTCTCTATGGAATAAATAAGTATGAAATTAACAAGTATAAAATTCGATAAGATAAAAGCATTTCTTGGGTTTGCTCATCATCTCTATACCCAATGTAAATTAATTTAACCTAAAGATATATATAAATGAATTCAGGATAACCTTCTTAACTCAAGCGTCCCATTCTGGAGCAAGCTACTCTAATTACAAGGCGTCCCATTCCGGAGCAAGCCCTACAATTAGTCTAAGCATGGGTTTAATATCCTATGTTTGGTTTGCTTTCCTATTTTGGAGCCAAATAACACAAAACTCATTTATTTCACTCTACACTCTAGTCCTAAAATCACATAATCTTGCATATTAAAAGTCCTATTCCAGAGCAATGTAAACTCTACAGCATTCATGATAAAAGAAAAGAGACATATACATTAGCATTCAACCATCCAAGCATAACATTCAATAATGATATATGATAAACCCATTAATCAAAAGCTGGAAATTAATTTAAGATAATAAAAAAAATGAACCATCAATAAAGCAACAGTGAAATAAACCATTCATATCTATATAAGCTCAAAATATATTCAATATTCACATTTAGGGTAGGGGGATTCAAAGACCCCTAAACAACTAGAGACTACCCACTACCCATTACAAAATTATAAGAGAGAGAACGAAAGAATAAACCCAAAAATTTCATAGAGGAAGAAAACCTAGCTAAATCCCAAGCTTCTTCAACCTTTTTCTCCAAATCTTCAATGTAAATGAGCTTCAAGATGTGAAAATCTGAAAATCTAAGCTAAGTATGGTGTTTAATCTAAGTGTTTTGCTATAAATCTACCTATTTTTAAATGTAATCTATGTATCTATGTATAAAAATGAAGTAAAGAATGAAAGAAAAAAGAAAGAAAGAAAGAAAACCTTAGATCTCAAAAAGAGAGAGAGCTCTCGATTATGCAGAAAAATTCACTATATAAAGGCTAAAAAGGGTCACGGTCAACAGGAAATTCATGCTGACTGTGACCTATTAAAAATCCCCCTTTTAACTGCCATGGGTCACGGTTAGCAGGTAAAATCTACTGATTATGAGATAACCCTCAACTAGTTTCTGGACAGGGGTCATGGTTAACACCAAAAATCTGTTAACCGTGACATATCTCTCCTTTGCATTCTAGACCAATAGCTTGACTACCTCACGATCAACACCAAAAATCTGTTAACCGTGAGGTTCTTCTTTTCTTGATTCTATACTAAGAGCTTCTTAGGTCATGGTAAACACCCCTATAAGAACAATTGCACTACTGACTGTGACACTCCTTGAAACGATGCATTTTGACAGAAAGCATAGGTCACAGTCAACAGGTGAAACCTGCTGACCGTAAGGTACCTATAAAAATTATAATTAAGCACAAAATTCAATCAAAAGCTCTCTAAAACTAATAAAAGCTAGGATTAACTAAAACTAGATATAATTTATTAAAATAAACCAAAAACAAAGAAAAAAGGCTGTGAAACTAGACTGACAAAGGACTAAAAACAGACATTAAATTGGAGTTATCAGCAAGCACTGAGCAAAATAGCAAAGCAATATCATACTTAAGTGAAAAGTGGGTACATCAATCAATGGCTCCAATAAGAATGTCTCCTAATAACGTACCAAACCCTTGGCCTCAAAAGGATGGATGCCCAAGGCACTATCCACCTCCTTAGGGTATTTAAAAACAAAAGAAGGCAAGCATGGCCGGGTATTGAGCTCAAACCTAGCATCAACTATCACAACAAAATCCTTTAGTAGAGGATGCAACTCCTGAGGTGTAAATCTAAACACATGGAACCTCAAGTCCCAATATCAAGTAGTAGCAAGCAGTAGGTTCCTATCCAGAGATATTCTCCTCAGAAACCTCAAGCTAGAATATAAATCCAAAAGGGGATCCTCCTAAGTTTTTAGGTCATCCAATAGTCGGTGTAATTTCACAAGTATGAAAGTCATGGTAACATAATTTTCTTAAGTGGTCTAAGTGCAGAAATAATAAAGAAAATGAATAATTGAAAGAAAATAATCAAGAAAAGAAAGAGAAAAAGAAAGGACAGAAAAAGAAATACCTAAAAGAAGCTTTATTGGAAAGAGAAAAGTCAAAGGCAAGAATACCAAAAATGAAAGCACTATTTATAGAAAGTGATGACAGACATCCGTCCCTTAAGAAACGAACCACAGCCAGCCCGCCTGTCACCTCTGAAAGGCTAAAATGCATTCTTTTCTAAATGTCCTATGCATTGCAAGTACATATTGTTGCATTCTCTTTTGTTTTCATTTTGTAGGAATTTTAAAGGTGCCATGGCCCAGAAAAAATAAATTTGAAAGGTTTCGAACACCAAAAATCAAGAAATTTAATAAACACTATAAATTTCAGGGAGTATTTTAGGTTTCCAGTATATATATGCAATTAAAGTAAAATAATGCATGTCTGCAAGTAAATAATGAATGAAAATAATGTAAGTAAGATGGTAAATGTGTAACAAAGGAAAAATAAGGTGTTCTTAAGTAAATAGCGTAAATAAAAATTAGAATTAAGGAATTAAAAATTGAAAATGAAAGAAAAAGGGTAAAATGGTAATTTATTAATGAGAGACAAGATGTCTAAGATGCCCGTCTATCACTAGCGAATGATAGGCTTCTCGTCTCTCACTCGAAAATTTGATATAAAAGGCTTTTTCTCTTCTTCTTCTTCTTCTTCTTTTTCTCTTCTCTTCTTCATTCAGCAATCACCATTTTTTCCATTCCAAAGCTTTTTCTCTCTATATTTTCATGATTTGTTCTTCGTTTTCATCCATTCTTTGTGCCATTAATGCATAAATTTATCGAGGATCGATGCACACAATGAGGTGGTAGTTTTCTTTCCTCTTCCTGCATTTTTTATTTCTTTGTCTTTTCGTTGTATCAAGTAAGAGTTATTTCCTCCTCTCTTTATTTTTATTGTTGTTGTTTATCTTTGTAATATTTATCTATTATTTTTCTTCGGTTTGCAAGTAAAATGCCATGCTTAGTTTATTATCTCTAGTTTATAGGTTTGTACATACTATAAGGAGTATAACTTATGATATAGTAATTTGTTTGTAAGGCACCATATTTAGGAAAAACCTTGTATATGAGCACGTAAACCTGTAAATCTTCTTTTGGAAAATAGTATGGATAACCTTTATTTACTTTGTGCCTTCAAAAACAGTTATATTGAGATTGTAATTACAACCAAATAATTTGATACAAAACTAATTTTCTCTATTAATAGTATAGACTGTGTTGCCTGGCGGCCATGATGGCCTATTTGTTGGTTTAAACTAATTTTTGTGTAAAAGGTAGTCACATTCCTAGCAAGATGTTGTCAAAATTTTCATAAGATGTAAAATATGTATTATGCCTCATTTGTCATGCATGTTTGCTAGAACACCCGATAATGGGCTTAAGATGTTATATATTGTGTTGTGGCACCTAGCACACATTTCTATGCAGGTTGGCTGTCTCCCTTTTAGTCGAAATGCTACCAAAATTCTAATAAATTTTTACATATTGATTTACTTATGACCCAAGTTAGCCATGGAAACTAACAAGTAATATTCTCTTATAAGACACCTTATAGAACCACATGTGCAAACCCGCCTCAACACATACCAGCATATATAAAATCCGAGTAGGCTGCTAGATACTGAACCTTGCTATGAGTACAATTAAGGTTAAGCCGCTTCATGTCCAAACAACTCCTATATAGGATGTTGGACTAATGAAGAGGTTGATAGACTCCTATCCAGAGTAAATTGGATAGAGTTCTTCGGTCTAGCTTATAAGACCTACCCTGACATCACCCGAAAGGTCCTGACCATGCTACAGTATGATGGTTACCAGAGCTCAAATACAGAGGAGGGGTGGTCCAGTTCTGGGCACTAAGAATACATTATAGTATCACACGTCGCAGGTTTGCACAGGCCATGGTCTTTCGGTTGAGGTAGATGTGGTCACACCCCCCAAGATTATGGATCAGACCAGATGGAAGGCAGTGAATATATCAAGTAAACACTATAAACAGTACTATGCTAGCCATCTAGATCTTTTGATACTTTTAGAGAGTGCTATTTACCACTTATGTGGGACACACAGGGAGTCTGGGGTCGGTGAACTCCCCCGATGTCACTAATCTTTAGGGGATACAAGAGTAAAGGCATATAGACATCACCCACAAGATCATCACCATGCTAGTTAGGGTATCTACTCAGTCCACCACACAAATTTGCATGGGAGGCATCATTACCCATCTGCTGCTATCACTAGGGGCAGATGAGAGCAAATTTGGTGACCCCATTCTAGAGGGTATATATATTGATTTATAGGCTATGATCACTATAAAGATGGTAGAGGTTGTTGAGGAGTGCGAAGGGAAGTATAGGTTGTTTACTGTCCCCAAGACCAGGCAAAGATACGGCTTGGACCCCATAGTGCCAAATGCACCCGCAGAGGGAGGTGAGCAGGGCTAGCCACCACAAGGGGTACCAGTAGCACCAAAGGCACCCCCTAACATAGCCACCTCAGTAGGAGGATTAGGTAGATAATCCTTATGAGCCACAGGAGCACTAGGGGGCAGAAACGGATTTAGATTATGAGTTTGACATGCAAATAGATTTGCAGGACCTTTTGGATAGATCACCACAGTCGCCAGCTCATCCTTAATTGCCTTTCAAACACCAATGGTTGCCTGAGAGGAGGATGGGAGGTTTTCTTCCTATGGACATATAAAAGTATCCACATCTTCAGCTCCTCCACCTTATAGACATCCAGAAGCCTTTACATCAACTACTTCACCACCACCAGTGCATCCAGAGACATCTCTATCTATGGCACTACCAACACACACATTTCCAACCCCTCTACCTGGCAATATCTCTAGCAAGTTGGTAGCAATAGAGGAGGCCATCAGATGTCAAGATCAAACATTGATGTCAAAAATGATAGTAGTGCAATCCTAATAGATGTTGCCAGCAGCAATGCAGTCTGACATGCGGGGTATCAAAGCTGATTTAGTAACTACAAGATAGAGATTTAAGGTGACCCTATAGGTAGTTGATGAGTCTCTAACCCAGCTTAGGGAGCAAGGCACTCGTATTGAGACAAAGGTCCCTAAAGGCATATAAGTTGTGATAGAGACTGATGAGCAGCTAAGGAGATACATAGGGTATCTGAGGGGTGACCTGATACGTTATCTTGAGCAGCATTCCAAGGCCATCACTTTGGTTGGCCAAGGATCAGAGCGGCTAGCAGAGGTGATCACATAGGTCCTGTAGCATTTGACAGTAGTACTACATAGGTTCCAGTTCAAATTCAGACAGGGCAACGAGTAACAACTAGCAGCATCGCAAGCCATAGCACCAGCCAAACCTCCCAAGCCTTTAGCAGTCAGACCTCTTTTTGGGCCAACATACCACAAAAGACCGAGGCCTTCATAGTAGATTTATCATTCTGTATTCAAAGAGTTTTAAACTTTGTTTGAATATTTTTTTATTTATATAAAAATAAAACTTGTATTTAATTTATATGATTATCTCATATTGTATTTCATTTAATTCATATGAGCATATGGACTATTTGTTTTGTACATCAAGGATATAAAGGCCATTTTGCAACATGGCATTGCCATATGAAATTCCTTGGTGACGAATATGAGCATTGCCATTTCCAATAACAAAATCAAATTCATCCAAATCCAAACAAGAAACTGAAATAATGTTTCTGCTCATAGCAGGGCACATAATAACAATTTTTTCAAAACTAAACAAAGTCTGGAAGGTAAAGTGAGTTAATAGTCTTCCTATCTCCATGGCAGCAACTCATGCTTCATTCCCCACATGGAGGTCCAATTCATTCTTCCCAAGTAACGGCCTATTTCTTAGCCCCTATACATTTGAACAAATGTGAGAACCACAACCAGTATCCAATACCCAAGTGGTAGAAATAGAAAGGTTAATTTCAACAACAAAAATACCAAAACTGGACACCTTGGCTCTATTCTTCTTTTGTTCTTCCTTGAAGAGAGCACAATTCTTCCTCAATGCCTTATCTTGTTACAGTGGAAGCATGTACTCTCGCTCTCCTTGAGCTTTTGCGCCTTGGGCTTAGGTTGGGCCTGAGGTGCACTCCCATTTGACTTGAACCGAGCCAGGTTATTCTTGGGTTTTGCCTTTCCTTTTACCTTTCCCTTAGCGGGTCCCTTCTTAATGCCCTCTTGAACCATCAGTACGGGATTGGTCTTTCGAATGTCCTCTTTAGCATTCTTAAGCATCCCATAAAGCTCGATGACTGTCTTGTGATATGAGCCTAAATAGCTCATATTTAATCCATGTTTTGTTACCAAAATAATATTTAGTTATATTAAATTGTGCTAGAATTAGGTGTGTTTAATGTTTTTTATCAAGTTTTGTGTATGTAGGAGAAAAAGGGAGAAAATTGTGAAGAAGCCCTATCGCGAGCGAGACGGGTACCGCGAGCGCGACAAGGGAAGCATGTCCCGTTGCGAGCGCGACAGGTGCCGCGATCGCGACGGGAGGCGGTGATAGCTGTTCATGTTTAAAAGGCACTTTAAAGGGACACTACTCTTCACCAAATGATGTATACTTCTAGAGGGATACTTGAAGAGTTATGTTGTTATGGAAAGGTGCTTGAAGGGTCACAATGCTTGGCAAGGAAGTTATAAATATAAATGGTGGTTATGCAATTTAAATTTCAAATTAAATTTTAAAGAGGCATGACTTTTCACCAAGGGTTGCATACCTATGGAAAGGCACTTAGAGGGACATAATGTTTGGAAATCTATAAATACCCTAGAAGTATAATCAATGGGGGGGAATCAATTTATCAATTATTTTTATATTTTGAAAGTGTAATTAGAGAGAATAGTTGTAGGTTTTAGTTTAGTTTTATGGCTTGAAGAGAAGGCAAATACAATGAAGAAGACTATACTTGGTGAAAGGAAGAATGGTTGAGAGATCCCTTCTTCTATTTCTAATCTTTACTTCTTCTTTGTTATTATTATGAATTCTTTTTAGCAATTTGATTGTTGTTATTCATATATATATTCATTTCTCTTCATTTATCTTTATATGTAGTATTTGCTATTAAAAGTTTATTAGTATCATTATAAGTTAAGGAAGACGACCTTCAATGTGCAATTCCTTTTCTGAGAATCAACAAAATGGTCATGAATAAGGGAGTTAGCGAGAGCAACGTCTTATTGAAAGTTAATAGGAAATTCATTATCAAAGCATAGTTTGAGAGATCACATGTGGAGAATAGTTGTTATAGGTTGGTTTTTATTCTTTGAATGTGTGTTTATGTAATTCTTGTCTAAATGCGAGAGCTGCGATTTAGAACCATAAATGCATGTTTTAAGGCATAATCTAGTCTAGATGCGAGAGCTGCGACATAGAACATTATTCCAACTTGGCTTGCATGATAAAGATTGAATTATTAATAAGAGAAAATTATCAAATTTCATATTTATGTATGTGTTATATTCATCATATTCATAAGTCTTCTCGAATTATCATTAAAATAGAATATTATTTTTAATGTAGTGTTAATAATAGTTTTAATTTGTAAATTAATGAGCATTGTAAACAAGATTAAAATCAAGTAGTAATAATGTACAATTTTAATCAACATTCCTCGTGGGATCGATATCTGAAGTACTATAATCGGTACACCGTATACTTGCAGTATTTAAGCTTTACAAAAAACATATCAAGTTTTTGGCGCCGTTGCCGGGGAATGATTGATTAAATGTATTGTCATTATGAATCTTGATTTATGATTTTGGATTACAATATTTTATTATTATTATTTTTTGTGTTGTTTTTAGTTGATTTAGTATATTAACATAGTTTAATTTTTTTTTCTACAGGTTATTTTACTTAGTATTTCATTATCAACTTCAAAAAAAAACTAATGGTTTTTCTTCATTGTCGCGAGCTCGAGGTCAATCACGAGCTCGACATTGTAGGGAGGATGCTTTTGCATAAAAATGTGGAATTCTCTCCTTCCCCACCAAGTTCTCCTAGTGGAACTTTTTGAGTTTGTTTTCTCCATCTCTTTTACATTTATTGTGATTTTGTTTGTTTTGTGATTTTTTTGCTTTACCATTCTCACACAATGAGGACATTGTGTCCTTTAAGTGTTGGTGGGTATGTATGTATTGTTTCTATTCATGTTTTTGTTTATTGTTAGTATATTTATTTATTTGTATATTGTGTTATGAATTTAATTTTAGAGTTTATGTATTTGGTACCTATTTGGATTTAATTGCATGCTTTAACTTGAATTTCTGTCATTTTTAGTCTAGTTAGGCAAATTTTTAGGCTAATCATTTTCATTTTACTTTGACAAATTAATGTACATAATGAAGGTTATGACTTGGCAAAGCACTTTAGTGTAGGTTCTTTTTAGGTTGAGTATCTTTTCAAATGTGTAAATGGATTATTTTTGCCAATTTATTGCTTAAGGTAATTTGACCTATAGCTTAAGTGAGCTTTTGAGCCTTATACATTGATATTTTTCTTATATGAGAGCCTTAATATGCTATTTTCTCTAGAATTTGTTCTTGGTAAATTTTGAGATTACATTTAGTATGAGATGTGCATGAAAAATGATAAGGGCATTTAGATTACACCATTTTGGCTTACTTTAAAAACTTACCTTTTTGACTTTAGGTAGCCAATTTTGAGCCTTAAACCTATTTTTGTTGAGCAACATATAATTAGCCAATATCCTTTGCTAAACAAAAAACTTATTTCTTTGTTTTACCCTTTTTGTGAAGAAAAATAAATTGTTATATCTTTAGGAGATATATATTGTTAATGTAAGCATGATGGTATTTAAAAAATGAGAGTTAAATTCCATTCTTCTCTAGGATCAATATTAGAATAAGGCTAGCTTCTAAATAAAAAAAAAGAGAAAAAATATATAAAAATAAAAATAAATAGAAAGAAAAAAAAAGAACAAAAAAAAGAAAGAAAGAACAAGAGAAACTAGTAGTAGTGTGCCATTGAGAAGGGAATATGAGAAGTAAATTACATCATGCGATGCTTAGGTTCTTAAACAAATCTCTTATGATATGGTAATATTGTTTCTATTCACAATTTAAGCTACTTAAACCAAAAATTATCCTACCTTAACCTAAGCCAAGTTACAACCCTTGTAAGACCCTTTTGATTTCATGTATTATTTTATACTAGTAGTGGAGATGTTTACTAATTACAAGCTTATGGTAGGCAATGGCATGTTTAAGGGATGAGAGAAACACTAATCCATAAACACATTGAGTGAATAAGTACTTTGAGAATATAGTGTTTGAGTGAGAACTACTTTAGGCAATATTTGGTGTGAAATAATGTTTACATGTGTTAAGATATTCATGTTTTTAAGTTCATACATTCTCATACTTTGCTACTTCATAATTTTCTAAATGTGCATGGTTGTTTAAGTTTAATGGCGAATGATTTTGTTTGAGACTTTACAAACTTGGGCAAAATTTGTGAAGAGATGAGAGTTTTTGCATGGTGTTTTCAAATATTTGCCAAATATAAATGTGAGCTCCAAAATTGTATGCTTGAGTTGTTTGCTTGTTTGTTAGGTTTTGCTTGGGGACAAGCAAAAGTTTAAGTGTGGGGGTGTGATATGAGCCTAAATAGCTCATATTTAATCCATGTTTTGTTACCAAAATAATATTTAGTTATATTAAATTGTGCTAGAATTAGGTGTGTTTAATGTTTTTATCAAGTTTTGTGTATGTAGGAGAAAAAGGGAGAAAATTGTGAAGAAGCCCTATCGCGAGCGCGACAAGGGAAGCGTGTCCCGTCGCGAGCGCGACAAGTGCCGCAATCGCGACGGGAGGCGGTGATAGGCAGTTCATGTTTAAAAGGCACTTTAAAGGGACACTACTCTTCACCAAATGATGTATACTTCTAGAGGGATACTTGAAGAGTTATGTTGTTATGGAAAGGTGCTTGAAGGGTCACAATGCTTGGCAAGGAAGTTATAAATATAAATGGTGGTTATGCAATTTAAATTTCAAATCAAATTTTAAAGAGGCATGACTTTTCACCAAGGGTTGCATACCTATGAAAAGGCACTTAGAGGGACATAATGTTTGGAAATCTATAAATACCCTAGAAGTTATAATCAATGGGGGGAATCAATCTATCAATTATTTTTATTATTTTGAAAGTGTAATTAGAGAGAATAGTTGTAGGTTTTAGTTTAGTTTTATGGCTTGAAGAGAATGCAAATACAATGAAGAAGACTATACTTGGTGAAAGGAAGAATGGTTGAGAGATCCCTTCTTCTATTTCTAATCTTTACTTTTTCTTTGTTATTATTATGAATTCTTTTTAGCAATTTGATTGTTGTTATTCATATATATATTCATTTCTCTTTCATTTATCTTTATATGTAGTATTTGCTATTAAAAGTTTATTAGTATCATTATAAGTTAAGGAAGACGACCTTCAATGTGCAATTCTTTTCTGAGAATCAACAAAATGGTCATAAATAAGGGAGTTAGCGAGAGCAACGTCTTATTGAAAGTTAATAGGAAATTCATTATCAAAGCATAGTTTGAGAGATCACATATGGAGATAGTTGTTATAGGTTGGTTTTTATTCTTTGAATGTGTGTTTTTGTAATTCTTGTCTAAATACGAGAGCTACGATTTAGAACCATAAATGCATGTTTAAGGCATAATCTAGTCTAGATGCGAGAGCTGCGACATAGAACATTATTCCAACTTGGCTTGCATGATAAAGATTGAATTATTAATAAGAGAAAATTATCAAATTTCATATTTATGTATGTGTTATATTCATCATATTCATAAGTCTTCTCGGATTATCATTAAAATAGAATATTATTTTTAATGTAGTGTTAATAATAGTTTTAATTTGTAAATTAATGAGCATTGTAAACAAGATTAAAATCAAGTAGTAATAGTGTACAATGTTAATCAACATTCCTCGTGGGATCGATATCTGAAGTATTATAATCGGTACACCATATACTTGCGGTATTTAAGCTTTACAAAAAGCATATCATCTTGTTCATTGCATGCATGTTATAATTCATAACAAATTGATCATAATCATCATTCAATGAACCTAAGATCAAGTCAGTGGCCAATTCTTTTGGGACTTGTACCTCAAGCTTCTCAAGAGTATCAAGATACCCTTTCATCTTGAGTACATGGGTACTAATAGGAGTACCCACAGCCATCTTATAGGAAATTAAGGCCTTTGTTATCACGAACCTCTCGTGATGAGCTTGCTCTTGGAACATCTCCTTGAGGTGCACCATGATCGCATAAGCCTCATGGTCCATGAATTGCTTTTGCAAGTCAGGCACCATAGTGGCCAGCATCAGACAGGTCACATCATTGGATTCGCTCTTCTTGGTCTCAAAAGTTTCCTTTTGAACTGTAGAGGCATTCCTAGAAGGTTCCTCGGGTAAGGATACATCCAAAACATACGACTTTTTATCTTGCTTAAGAATTATTCTTAAGTTTTGAGACCAGTCTATGAAATTGGTGACATTCAGTTTGTCCTTTTCTAGGACCGACCGCAATGAAAATTCGTTGTTTGAAGAAGCCATTTTCAATCTATAATAAAACTTAGCAAGATTAAATGAGGTCTTATTTATAATCCTACAAACCGAATTAATATCCCTTTAAATAATTCGAGTTAGTGATTTTAATGCGGGCCAAGATCCATTTTCACAACAACTTATTAGTCAAGCTGAGCTTGTACACCTAACAAGTTAAGTTACTTAGTTAGGAAAACTCCAATCATGTCTTGTACATGACTCTTGGATGAAATGGGCTAACATCTTAAGATGTTATAGCACAAACCCATTTATTATTTGCCTAGGTCCGGGCATCCCTTTTCATGTTAAGTCCAACCTACATTCACAACCCATGCCTCACAAAGATAATTGGGTGCATCTAGGACTCCTAGTCTACGTGACCGATGATCGATGCCTTGACATGTTTCAAATTAGGAAGGCAACTTTTGTGACTTAATATTTTATGAATTCATTTTATTACGCCTTATATAGCATATGCTTTGTCATCCATTCATAGCATGCATATATATATAATTGCATAAAGTAAAGTGTGACAAACATAGGCCTAAAAACCTACAACTAAGATTTTATATTATTACATAAGAATCTTCGAGTTGGGCTTCTCCACTCCGATGGGCTTCGTCTTGATTTACAAAGTCTTCAAATAAATTCTATTCTAAGAAATAAATGAAACTTTTACAATAATACATAATGGCTCGCAGGCCATATTTAATTACAAAAATCCAGGGCCCATGAATGCACCATGCATATCCATTCATCACACAAAACAAGCAAATAAATATACATAACATTCATGGATGAAACAAAGTCCAATTTTAATTAATTTAGCCAAGCCCATTAATGAAAATTGTGTACTTGAAATTTTAAGAGAGGACCCCGTGATAGGCCTGGGCCGAAATCCTCTTATTGAATAAGTTCTCTTAAAAGCCCAGAACATAAACTAGTTAGATTTGTGCCATAAATCAACTCTAGTATAATTTCCAATTTTGCCATTTTTAATTTTATGTCATGTAGCCCATAAACATTAAAAATACATACATACATATATATATATATATATATATATGCCAACATGAATTAAAATATAAAATCATGAAGAACATATATCATACATGGCATTTATACTAAAACAAACAAACAACAATGAAACTAGTTGTTTAATGCTCATATAATGCCACAAAAATGCACAAACACTTAAAACAATTTTATGAGTCATTTAATAATTTAAATAAGGTCATAAATATTGAGTTAATGTTCTGTACCAATCTCATCTAAATGTGTTTTTATCATTTTAATCAAAACAAAACAAACAATGTTGATTAAACATGTAACAAACACAACCTAGTCATAGTTTTAAGTGATTTTAAAATTAATCAATTAAATTTTCATGGACCAGAATTAAAATAAAATTTAAAATATGTCCATACCTGTTATTAATCTTTAAAAATCACTTACAAACATGCCAAAATTGTTTTTACATTTAATTTTGAAAACTAATTGTTATACAAACACTTATCATTCCAACTAGCACCTAGTTTCAAGATTAACATGTACCATCAGGTATTTATAATTAAATCCGACCATTAACAGCTCTAAGAACATCTTAGGACAGTATATTAACATTTCATATTAATTATAATACCTATCTAATAATTTAAAAACATTTTTACAACAAAACAATGCAAAAAACTCAAAACAGAAAATTTCAGCATTGCATGTTTTTAAACGAACGATTTTTGATTAAATATTTAATGCATCTAAAGCACCAAAATAGGCATGTTTAGGCTCTGATACCACTGATGGAATATGACATGGTATGTACATGATAATCATGCAGTGGAAAAAATAATAAAATTGATCATACATACCATACAATTCCATAACAAGAATCGAAAACATGCAATTTTAGGGTTTTGAAACTTACAACTTAAGATGCACTTCAAGATTTGATTTTGATGATGACCAGCAACTAAGAAGGATTTATTCACCTTAGATCTTCACCACTAATGCCAAAGGAATAGCCTCTACGCCACTCCTCTCTATGTTCACACACACAATTGCAAGGAAGGCTTAAAATTGAGAGTGCTAGCTTTATGTGTAAATAATTGGCAATGGTAATGGATTGAAGCTACAAGATCTGATCTTGTACTTTCTTTTGGTTGCTATTTCTACCCAAGAACACAAGATAACAAGGAAGAATCCTTTCGCCTCGTGAAATTCGGCCAAGAGTGTGAGAGAGAGTAATTCACGCCTAGGGTTTTTTCTTTAGTTCATTTATATGTCTCTCTTATTTAGGTAAGTGTTAATTCCGAATTTGGCTAGTAAATTCAGAATTAACACTTCCTAATTAAGTGACATACATTAACTCAAACTTCTTTAAATTTTAAATTCAAATTAATTCAAAATAAACATAAGACATTTAATCAAAATAAATCACTTAATTTAGGAAATAAGCATGTGCCGAAATTCTCTTTGATTTTTATCTTAGAATTTCGGTCACTTTATCTCTTATTTAAGTGTTTTAATTTGATTCAAATTCTTTTAGGCTTTAATACTCAATTAACTTAATTGATACAAGATAATTAATTAATTGAAATTAAACCTTGTGGGATGAATCTCTCTCTCTAATGGACCAAGGTCCATTTAGCAATTTTAATACCCATTACATACATTAATTTGACTTTAATTAAAAGCCCAAATTAATGCCCAATACTTTATTTAAATATTTTAAGCCCAATGCTTTATGTGCGATCCTATAGGTCCATTTAATATTGGCAATGAATTAATTCAAAGGCTATATATATTCTCTAACAAGATATTATAGCATTCCAAATTAAATGAAAATGCAAATGGCATTTAGTGACCTAATGCAATTTCCATAATCCCTTACCCTTAAATATCTGAATTAATATAAGGCATGGAACTAGTCATCCTTATATATACTAATTCCTTTCTTGATATTCCAGTGACACTGAACTCTTAGATAAATAATGATTACTCATTATTTTATCTCGGTATGGCCATACACTTCTCAGTTCACTGATCAAGTGGCCAATGATATTTTTCTCTTATTGAAAGGGGCAATCCTTCACTTCTCTCCTGCTATCTAACATGAATCAATGCATACTCATACTTGTCACTCTGTTATGAGCACGTTAGGTGTATGTCAAAGTACACAGTAATTCATAAAGAGTTTCATAGAAATTTTAGGTCTAAGAACTCCGATGTAAAACTTGCATATGAGAAATACTTATGACTTATACCATGTAGTGTTCTCTTGAATGGATCGAATCTAGATACTATGTTTTAAACATATATCTATAATCTCTGATTGACACTCTTGTCCTTATGATCCGTAAGATAGAACTCATCTTATCAGAGAGATCATACTAGTCTTAATTCATTTGTTATTCCCATAACAATGACTGACTAGGGATTTTTAGAATGAAGTCTCATTTGTTTCAAGATCTTACAACCATGTGCCTCAAACATGATAACTCAAACTGAAACTATATTCCTGGATAGTTCTATCAATTGATATGCACAAGAATACAATAGATAAAATAAATGCTTCATTTATTAACTAAAGTGTTTTATAACAATGCATTGGGGCTAGGGCTTACACTAATAGTATATGCATATATATGTGTATATATGCACATATATATACATATATATACATATGTATGTATACATATACATATGCATATGTATGTGTATGTATGTATATACATATATATACATATCCATATGTACGTATGTATGCATGTACTACATATACATATACATATACATATACATATACATATACATACACATATACATGCACATGCATATTGCTTATGTATGTATGCACATACAAAAATTTACATATGTATGTATAATATATGTATGTATGTATGTATGTATGTATGTATACATGTGTGTGTGTATTAATATTATTTAAAAAATTTGGAAAACATCTTTTATTAGTTTTCCAATTTCTTTTTTATTTTGGAAAACTTGAAAATTCATTTTTTGTTTTCTATTTTAGAAAACTGACCAAAATAAACATGATCTCTATTTTTTGTTTTCTGTGAAAAAAATTTCTGGAAAATTGGATCAGTTTTTTGTAAGTAAACAGGCCTAAAGTTTTCAGATGGTTATGTTTCTAACTTAGCAAGGTGTGTTGACATGAGGAAGTACAAATTATTTAGAATGAAAGTCATGATTGTCATGTGTTTATGCAGAGTCTAATTTCAATTGTATTTTGGGAGCTCTTATCGAATAATATTTGGAAAGCTATAACATAATTAAGTTTATTTCTCAAAAGCTTAACAACATTTGAAATACATTTGTCTGACATGGAAAGACTAGAAAGGGACTTTTTAGTTGTCTTGTGCAAATTAGAGGGTATTTTTTCCACCCAGCTTCTTTAATTATATGGAGCATTTATCCGTATATTTAGTACACAAGGCTAAACTTGCTAGTCCAGTTCAATTTCAATGGATGTATCTATTTGAGAGGTAATTATAGTTCATATTTAACTAAAACTTAAAGATTTATACCAAATAAGTAAATCTAATTACCTTAATTATAATTTAGGAATTTTCATCACTTGAAGAAAAATTTTATAAATAAGGCTAAAGTTGAAGGCTTTATATGTAATGCATATTTAGTAGAGGAAGCAAGTACATTTGTTCACATTATTTTAAGCTGTATGTGATCACTCGAGAAAGAAAAGTTCCTTGTAATGACAATGGGGGTAAGCATATTGATCATGATAACTTATTTATTTTCACATATCCTGGCTAAATACATAGATGCTCAATAAGAAGAATGTTAACAGAGAAAGAAATGGAGACTGCTCATGGTTACATTTTATTAAATTACCAAGAAATTCAACCTTTCATGCAATAAGTTTAAGTCATATTTGAAATTGGCTATGTTCGGGGATTAGAGTTTACAGTTGAGATAATTTACAATGCTTTATAGCAAATACGAGGATTTGTTAAGCAAGCTAATGCTAGGAAAAACAGAGGATGACATCAATAAAGAAGTGAAAAAGAACTTTCCACTATGGTTCACAAACTATGTAAATTTTTAACTTGCAATAAATTGAATGTTTTAAATACATTATTGTTAAAATGATAAAATACTATATTTATTGATTAAATTTTTTTAATTATGCAGGCTTTTAAAAATAGAATAAAAAACAGGCTCATATGTGATCTTGCAAAAAGTTCTTTGTGAACTGTTAAATCATATCCAGTGTATTTTGTAAATTGATACAAATTTCAAATAGAAAATCATGGGCATAACATGGAAATAGTAAATAGTGGGGTTTGCATACAAAGGGAACTAATGAATTATTTTAGCAAAATTATTGAGATACTTGAAATTGAATACCCTGCATATTGCCAATAAAATAGTGTGTACTATTTAAGTGTGAATGGTATGATCCTACTCCTAACACTAGAACAAAAGTACATGGCTGATATAATCTCGTTGAAATTAACCAGCGGAGGAGATTTAAATAATTTAAACCATTTATGTTGGCAATGTAAGCAACCCAGGTGTATTATATCCCTTATCCTAGCTTGAGACAGGATAAGTCAAATTGGTTGGCCATTTACAAAGTAAAACCTAAAGGTGTTTTTAAAAGGATATTCAAAGGGAGAAAGTAAGATAAATAAAAGTGAAGCATTTCAGGAAGAATAATCGAATGTACATGAAATAAATGCATGTGTAACATATTACGAGAATAAACCTTTAAACGATCTAAATAATGAATTTGTGGAAATTTTATATAGCGAGGATGAGGAATCCATAAATGGGCAGAGATCTGAAGATGAGCCTGACTTTGATTCCAAATCTTCAGAAACAGAAAATGATGATGATTTTAATGTGCAATTAAGTGATGATAGAGATTATTTTGTGTACATTTTATTATATCATAATCCAAATGTGGTATATTGTTATATATGTTAAAATTATATTGTTCTATTAGTAGAATAATCCATTTCATTGATTTTTAGGTTGAAAATACGCCACCCAAGAGAAAGAATGGAATGCTACCACTCAGGCTCAGATTAGCATCGAATAGAGATGACAATGCACAATAAGTGCACCCATCTCATTTTATAGGGGCTACAGATTTAGGTGTTGTCCAGCTCCTCAACAACCATGTGAGGCATCACTTTCACCACCTACAAACCCCGTTGTCTTTCCTCATCTACCAAGTGCTTCAGCATCCAACAACCCAAATATATCAATACAACCTGTAGATACATCTACTCCCACACTAGACCCTGAATCTATGCCAATAGATGTATTGGGGGTAGATGCTGAGGATGAAGGAGAAGGCTTCCATCCTGGTGCAAAGCGAGTTGATGGAAGAATTTACATTAAGATTATCAATGATATGTGAGTTAAATTATAAAAATTTTTGTAATAGATGATAAATATATAAGTTTATACTAATTGTGTGGATATCTAATTTGGGGTCATTAGCAGCAATATTAGGCATCACCCAAAGCAATTGCCATTTTAGAGAGGAATTCTTCAAACAAACGGGGAGGCTCGAATGGAGAGAGTCTAGCCGTGCACACTGGAGGCAACACCTCATCCCAGCAGTCAAATCATCCTCCTCCACCAACTACATAGTTTAGATTTGTAATATTTAGGTATTGAAATTGGCTTTTATGTTGTGTTTTGATACTCATGTTATGGTTTTTATGGATTCTTACTTTACATTAGTAGCATATATTTTCAGGATTTATATTGTCATACATTACAATTTTCATATTATACTATCAATCAGAATATTTTTTTAAATTACAATACAAATTAGGATTATATTTATTTATAAACAATAAATTTTGATTGAAACTAAAGCATTATGCGAAGCTACAAAAGTTTTACCTGGCTAAAAATTGCCAACAAAACTAATAAATCCATTGCAAATTTTAACGAGGGAAATAGTAATTTTTGTTGTTAAATTTAGCAATGTAAATGATTTTCCGTTGTTACATTTAGCAATGGAAAATAATTTCCATCGTTAAATTTAGCAACGGTACTTGTAATTTCCATTGATAAATATAGCAACAGAAATCTTATACTGCCGTTAAAATTAGCAACGCAACCTGTAATTTCCATTGTTAAAATTAGCAATAGAACTTGTAATTTGCGTTGTTAAAAATAGCAACAAAAATCTTTTTCATTGTTAAATTTAGTAACGAAAATTAATTTTTGTTGGTGATTTTAACCAATTCACGAAATCTTACATTTGGTGGATTTTACAATGAACTTTGAATTCCGTCATTATAATTACCAACGAAATTGATTTCCGTTAGTAAATTTTAGCAACCGTCAAATTTGCAATGACTCTTACCGTTGCTAATTTTCATTGTTAATTTTGATTAGCAATGGAAAATCAACAAGTTTCATTGCTAATTCAGTATTTTTTTTGTAGTGGACTATAAAATATAAAATTTTAATTAAATGTTGTCCAATAAAATTAGGGGTAAGCATGAATCGGTTAACCAGTTCATGAGCAAAAAAAAAAATTAACCAATCCATTAATATCAATTTTTTAAAATTACTAACCATGAACCAGTCCTTTACATTTGGTTAACCACTCCATCAATTTCGATTTTTCGATTTAGTTAACCAATATTTTTCGGTTAACCATTAAAATTTATAACATAAAATTATAAAAAAGATTAGATAAAATTCAATTCAATTTCAAATATGCAAAGTAATTTAATATAAAAATTAAGAAACAAACTTAATTTACTAGCCAAATTTTATGTTCTATAAATTAATAGCTAATATTATAAAATATATTTGATATTTATTGAAAATTAATATGCTTGATTCTAAGTCAAATAAAATTTCGAATAATATTAAATGTTATAGTATAAACTCTAAAATATAAGAACATGTAATTAAGTGCTATTTTTTTTAAAGGTAATTAAATGCTATTAAGTAAAATATGAACACCCATACATGATAAAAATACAACATATATAAAACTTAATTGGACACTATATGTAAACATTACTATATAATTAAAGATAATGATATAATATAAATTTAGTTTAAAGTGTTATATAAATTTTATTGGAAAATATAAAAAATTAAGGTATAAAAATAATATATATATATATATATATATATATATATATATATATATATATATATATATATATATATATATATATATATATATATATATATATATATATATTTATATAAACACGTACCTACTAATTGTTAAACAATATCTAAAAATTAAAATCCAAAATGTTAAAAATAAAAACTAAAAGCAAATCTATTGAAAAATTAATTCAATTTCAAATAGATTTTGCAATTAACTAAATTTTTTGCCCCTGCTAAAACTCATATATCATCTCATCTTTGATAACAAATTGGTTTATCTCTCATGTATCATCTCATCTTTGATAACAAATTGGTTTATCTCAAACCTTTAATATCTCTCTGAGAACATTAAGAATTACTAGCAGCACCATTACCCAACTTCTACACAAATTCCACTTTTGGAACTCATTAATTATAATATATGAAACTCTTTCCATGGAGTTTTAAGAGGAAACAAATTATAATACAAAAAGGAAGAATAGAGTTTGAGTATGAGAAACATATATGAAGAAAATTAAAAGTGTATATGTACAAAAGAAAGTATATATGTTGCACAATAACATTATCATTCTTCAAATATAATTTGGCTGACTTAAAGTGAAATCTTATATATTTTTTTGGCAGAAAACTAGAAATAAAATAAAATTTTTAATATATAATTTTTTACACATAGTTTATGATAATCACAAAGCAACCGAAATTGTCTCTATATTAGTGTTGATAAATACCCTTGTGATGAAAAATCTAATTTAAATTCTAGCTATGTTAATAAATGAGTTGACATCATTTTGCCGTTTTTATATTTAATTTTTTCATGAAGAAATTACAAATAGATATAATATAAAGAGATCTTTCGGCATAAATCACTAAACATCATGTGAATATATTATGGTTGCTATTATAATTCAATTTGCAATAATTTTAAAAATTTAAAACTTTCTATAATATTTTTAGGTAATTTAAAGAGAAAATAATGTATTTCACTGATGGTCACTAAAGTTTTGCAATCGTAATGATGTGATCAATTTGCAACGAAAAAATCACTTAGTATTATTTTGTAACATAAAAGTCACTTAGACCGAAATTAAGACAATCAGACCATCGACGCGTGTAAAACACGCCTAACATCAGTACATGTCAGCATGTTGTGATAAATCAGTAGCTTAGTCACTGCCATGTGACATGACATAAAAAAATTACACACAATGAGTAACCTAATCATCCCGCCCCTTTCTTTTTCCTCTCCCCCTCTCTCTCCTCACACCATCTTGATCTACCCTCTTCTGGCACATTCACAATCTAGCATGTCCTCACCCCTTCTCTCTCCTCGCCTCCTCTCTCACCTTACCCCCTCTTGATCTAGCATGTTCTCGCCCACTCTCGATCTAGCATCTCGTCACTCCATCTCGATTAAGCATCTCTGTGTAACCTCTCATCACCATGTCTTGATCTCTATCCTTATCTCTATCTCAAAACTTATAAAGCCGTAGATCTCTCCCCATCTCTCTCTCCCCAATCTACCCTTTTTTGTTCTTGGTCCCTGCATCTTCACTTTGTTCCTTAGATCTAATTGTCTTGGATCTTTCTATCTTCGATACTCTTTGTTTGGCATGTCTTTCTCCCTTTCATTCTTATATTGTGTTTGAAATGTAATAAATATAGAGTTAGGAGTTAGAGGGAGAATTTCCCATTTAACTTTTAGCTTTACTTTGTGTGAACAAAACCCCAAAAAAGAAAAAGCAGTAACTTTCAAAGCTTTTATATTTGATATTTTGTAATTTTGTGGGAACAAAAGCACTACTTTAAAGGATTAAAAGCACCACGTTATTTTTGTTTAGTTGTTAAAGATGGTTCATCCTGTTAGAAGAAGTGAAGACATGAGATCACCACTATATGGTATTTAATGTTTTAAATTTTATTATTTAAATGATAATATTTTGTTTGATATCAATATTTTAACGAATGATAGTTGGTGTTACTTGTAACTTCCTTTGTGATTATTTAAATGATGTGTGAATTTTGTGGTAGGTAATAAAGGATGATTCCATCTTTTCTTAAATAACTTTAGGCCAAACACATGAGTTTTACCCTTATGTTTTTTTCTTTTTATGAAGGAAAGGAAACATTTTGGAATATCTTGCATGTATTTATGAAAGGGGAATTCAATTTTCAATCTCTACCAGTTTATTGCAATAAATTAACTATTGTCAAATCAAAGGATTTTTTTAGCAGATGCATAATATTTGATCCAAATTGCAAAACAAATGGATACAAGTGTTGTAATTAGGAAAACGTTAGGTTACACTAAAGTCAAATTACAGGGTGGATTTTGGAGAGACATAAGGTTTTCATAAAGTCTTTTGGCTAACAAATTCCTACTTTTTCTTGGGTTGAATGATGTTGATAATGGTGGAATCAGGGAAAAGTTGTTAGAAAGACTCTTGTGATGAGGAGCCATAATTTGGTTGGTTGACAATTGACATTGTATAGAGGGTTGTAGGGTCATGGAGTGCATTCCCAATATAATAATTCCCTGAACAAAACATCAAATAATTAAAGAACAAAAGAACATTTCTCCCCTATCTTTCAACACCAGGAACACTATTATTATTATTATTATTATTATTATTTTATTTTTTAAAATTTATGATCTAACTATTTTTTATGAACAATAAAACTAAAAGAGAAATAGAAAGGTAATGGGAGAATAGAGTATAAAATGTACATGATGATGATGATGACGACTTGATGAGTTTATCAAAAGACTCTAAGGCTGCAAAATGCATTTTCTATATGTTGATGAAGACTTGATGAGTGCTATTAAATTATTTAATTGGTTACTATGCTTTCTAGCCTCAACTGTTTTAAATAGGATAATTTACGAAATTATCACATTATCAACCATTTATCACATAAAAGTGCAATTTCAGTATAATAAATGGAGAATATGTGACTTGCGAACTATGATATGATTCTTCAATTTTTAATGCCAACTATATGATCATTGATTTGCTGCTAATAAAATATTTTTTTATGTATCATATGGTGAAGAATATATTGCCTAAGCTTATATTAAAATAGTTTGCAATTATTTTATTATTTCTAAAAACTTCTTACTTGTGGTCAATTTATTACATGTGAACACATATACTATTAAAGAATACTTTATAGTGATTCTACATAATAATGGAGTTGTATGTAAAGAGAGATATTATGGTGGTGAAGTTTGCTTTTTTGACTGGTGTGATATCTATTCGGTTAGTTTTAGTTTATTTGATAAATGTTTGCAATTATTACAAGTTTATGGATATGTCAGGTACTATTATAAGCCTCCTAAATATTTTTTGGGGGGATCGTTGAGGCCTTTAGATAGGAACAATGATCTTTTTGAGATGTGTTTAAGTGTTGAGCTATTGTAAAATACAAAAATAGATATATATGTCAATCATTTCTCTGAGGATATGTTAACAGATTTGGAAGAGGATTGTATTCCTTATAGGAACTGTTTAATTACTCCTGGGCCAGTAAGTGAGGAGCAGTTTGATGATGATCATGAAGTTGATGTAGGGCCATTAAGTGAGGAGAATGTTGAGCCTAAAATAGAAGGTTATAAAGCTACAGCAGGTGATGAGCAGGTTGAGCCTAAAAATGTCATATTTAATGATCCCGATTATAACATTCCAACTGATGATGATGACTTTTTAGAAGTTGTACTTTCACAAAATGATAACAATAAGAAGGGTAGGCCAAGTGGCAATGCAAGCAGCCAACATACAGCTGAAATTTACATAGGTGATGTAGATTTCGAAGATGAATCTAAAAACTATAACTTAGAAGAATTGGATTCAGGAGTTGATAGTGTTAAGAGGGTTAAATATCATAAATTTAACGAAAACAAACATATGGATAAGCCTGTTTTACTTCATGAAATGAAGTTCCAAATTTTTTATCAATTCAAAAAAGCTTGCAGAAATTGAGGCATTAATAATAGGTAGGATTTATGGTTTCCCACAAATGATAAGTTGAGGTGTATATATAGGTGTAAAGATCCATTGTGTAAATTTAGATTATATACTTTAAGGATTAGCAAGGATCATCCAACAGTTCAAATCAAGACATCCAATTTTACTCACTCATACTCTAAGATATTCAAAAATAGAAATCTTACATCATAATGGATTGCAAGAAAATATCATGATAGATTTAGGGCTGATCCAACTTGGAGTTTGAATGGTATTAGAAAATGTGTTAATGATGATTTGGGATATATAATTTCTAGAATGAAAGCATGGAGACCAAAGGACATGGCTTTGAAGTGGATTTATAGTGATAAGAATTTATAATATACTTCCCTGTTGAGGTATAAAGTTGAACTTATGAAGTCCAACCCTGAAACTACTGCTGTCCTATGGAGGGAAGAGAGCCAATTTAAGGGTTTTTATGTTTGTTTAGGTCTATTGGAAAAGGTATTCAAAGCTAGATGTAGGCTAATTATTAGCATTGATGCATGTTGACTTAAGGGCACATTTGGAGGGAATTTACTGATAGTTGTTGGGATAGATCCAGATGATTGTAGTTTTTCGATAGCTTATGTTATCATAGATGATGTTGAATCAATAGAGACATAGAGTTAGTTTTATACACACTCTTTTATGACTTGGAAATAATTAACAGTAGCAACATTACATAGATTTCTGACCGACAAAAGGTAAATTTGTCATCATACTTTAATTACTAACTATTTTCATTTAATATTTATGTTGTCCTTATCAATGTTGTATGATAATGCAGGGGTTGATCAATGTCGTACAAGATATTTTTCCAAAGTCTGAACACAGAAATTGTGTCAGACATATGTATCAAAATTTCAAAGAAAAGTTCAAAGGGAAAGATGGATATGATATGGAATGCTGCTATGGCCAGCAATGAACCACAATTTTAGAGGGCTATGACTTGTATAAAGAATGAGAATCCATATGCTTTTAATTGGCTAGAGCACCCTGATAGGCCATATCATAGCTAGACACAGTCATTGTTCAAGACACAGACCAAGTGTGATATGCTATTGAACAATCTATGTGAGTGCTTTAATATGTAAGCATGTTTGATTTTATTAAAAATATCCATTTTTTTGGTATCACTATTATATTTTGAATATTCATTACTGTTTCAGAATTTTTATTAATTAGTTATTCTATCATTTTGTATATTTAGTTCTGAAGGTATATATTAGAAGAGAAGGAGATGCCAATTATAACAATGTTGGAAATGATCAAAACTAAGTTGATGAAAAGGTTATATAAGAAGAGTGAATGGATAAAAAATTATAATGGTAGAATCTGTCCAAAGATTAAAAAGAAGTTTAAGAAAGTAAGAGAAGTTGTTTGTTGCTATGAGGTTGAAAAATCAGGTGGTACAAAGGTCCAAGTGAATGGTCTAAGAGGGCCTTACGTAGTTGATTTAGTTGATATGACTTGTACTTGTAGGAGATGGGAGTGGACAGGGTTACCATATGCTCATGCAACAGCTCTCTCATTGCAAATAATCATGACCCTTATAATTATGTGAGTGAGTACTATAGTGTTGACACATTCAAGAAAGTATACTCTCATTTTATTAACCCAACTAATCCTAAAGACTTATAGCCTGAAGTGAGTAATAGAGATGATGTAATTCCCCCCAAGTATATGAAAAAAAAGAGGGAGAAAGCCTAAGTGTAGGAGGAAGCAGCCGAAGGAATTGGGGCAAATGAGAGAGAAAAAAGCCAAGCATAGAAAATCTATGAGCACATTTGAATCTGGTGGAACCCAAAATTATCCAAAAAGGGAATCATCAGCGTTAAGTGTAGGGTATGCGATGAGATTAGACATAATGCTAGAAGACATGGTTCTTAAACTAAGAACTCATTGCATGATTAATATAAATAGCCTGAATCCAATGTTAGTACTCAGGTAATTAAGTTCATATTTTTGTTCAATGATCAATTTATTTATTTATTTTAATGGTGCAGCTTGTTATAACTAACCCAATTGCTTCTATTTACTGTAGGAAACTAAGATTGAACCAACACAATCAAGTGTTGTTTTAAATGCATCTAGTGAACCCTTGAAAAAGAGGAAATTCAAACCAATTAAACCCAAGCAAGTGAAGAAGGGCAGAGTTGTTTCATCAAGATACAAAGGACAAATTTCAACTCATCATTAGAATTCTGCACATGAAGACTCTCTAACATGAAGACATAAATTTGATGATGTTGTGCTCTCCTTTGAATTTTTTTCTTTTTCATTTTATTATGACTTGAGCTGTTATAAATGTGTTGCACAACCATGCTTATGGACTTGATCTATTGCTTTTGAGCTGTTGTATATGTGTTGGACAACCATGTTTATGCTCTTCAGCTCTTGCTTTTTGAGCTGCTTTTGTGTTAAATAGAGAAGTTAAATGATGTAGCTATGGACACAATTTTTCTCTTTTTCCTTTGCTTTGAAATTATGCAGTTGTATTTGGAATTGCAATTTAGATGGTGTACATAAAACATTGACATCAATGAATTCATATCAACTTCTATTTACCATTTGATATTTCTGCAGTTTTTTATTTTATATTACATCCATATTTACTTTGTTCATTTTATAAATAACTTATTTTAAAATTGTAATTTAGCGAGAACATTATCATAACAATATGGTGAGGATTAAACTATTGTTACAAAAATTAGTGTAAACAATGTCATAACAATATTACAACAAAAATAATGTCATCGCAAAATTTAGCGTGAACAATGTTGTAGCAAAATTGCGATGAAAACATTATCATCGCAAAATTTTGCGTGAATATTGTCGTAGCTATTTGGCAATGAGTATGTTGTTGTCACAAAATTTAGCTAGAATGTTGTCGTAGCAAAATGGCAACAAATATTTAGCGACAACACTTTGTTCTCGCTAAAATTTGGCGATGACTTGTTGTCATCGCTAAATTCTGCTATAATGACTTTTGTTTCAAAATGATGGTCGTCGCTAAGTTGTCGTTAAACTGATTTAGCGACGAAAAAATATCAGTTAGCAATGACTTTTGTCATCGCTATTTTGTGTTTTTCTAGTAGTGATATTTCCTTGCACGGTTGTTGACTCGAACATACCCGATCACAATTTTTTTGTCATCACGCAAACCTTATCACACCACCCAAGCAAAATCCAAATAATAACACAATAACTACAATGCTCCAACTCAAATTTCTGAATTATAAACTGCATATATTACAAATAATACTCATCAAAAATTTTTATTGTTCTAGTACTACATGAAAATTATTATAGCCAAAAATAAAATAATAGCAACTATGCTCCAGCAAATAAAAAAGCATCTCTTGTACTTTTCATGTCCCTTCTAATTCTTTATAGCCAATTCCCTCTCCCATCCTCTCTGATTCTTCATAGCCAATTCACTCTCCAATCGTGCAATTTTTCTTAGCAAACCATTCATTACATGATTTGCCCTATTTGGTAATGGCACATCATACCATTTAAAAAAAACCCACATCCTCCATTTTCCTATAATACAGAAAATCCATATAAATTAGAGTGAATAAAAGCCCTAGTTTAAATCTCAATTTTAATCTTACCCTAGTAAGATAACAAGTGAAAAACCTTCTCATTAGATTATCTATAGTCTTGGAAGTCTTCATTATGGCTTGAACTTTGCAACCACAGTAAGGAATAACAGGAGCTTTTCCTTCAATGTTACTATACTATGAATTAATTTTAGATGAAAAAGAATGAGTAGCCATGAAATAAGACAACAAGATAGAGGAAGATAAGATAATGAAGAAAAGGCAACAGACTTTGTAGCATAAAAGAGGGGTCTATTAGATTTGCGATAGAGATGGGAGAGGAGAGATCGACGCCTTTGTTAGATTTCAGATAGAGATGGGATGGGGAGAGGAGAGGAGAGATCAATGCCTTTGTTAGATTTCAAACAAAGATGGGGAGAGGAGAGATCAAAAGAGTGGAGATATATAGATGGGGCGAGGAGAGAGAGGGGGAGAGGAGAAAGAAAGGGGCGGGATGAGTTAAAAAAAAAAATCTGATTGTGTAATTTTTTTATGTCATGCCATGTGGCAGTGACTAAGTTGCTAATTTGTCACAACATGTTGACGTGTACTGATGTTATGCGTGTTTTACACGTGCCGATAGTCTGGTTTTCTTAATTACAGTCTAAGTGACTTTTACGTTACAAAATAATATTTAAGTGATTTTTTCATTACAAATCAAAGTAAAGTGACAACATCGTACAATTGCAAAATTTTAGTGACTACCGGTAAAATTAACTCGAAGAATGGAGTTCGAGTATGAGAAACATTTATGAAGAAAATTAAAAGTGTATATGTACAAAAGAAAGTATATATGTTGTACAAAAACATTATCATTCTTCAAATATAATTTGACTGACTTAAAGTGAAATCTTATATATTTTTTTGGGCTGAAAAAGAGAAATAAAATAAACTTTTATATATATATATATATAATTTTTTACACCTAGTTTATGATAATCACAAAGCAACCGAAATTGTCTCTATATTAGTGTTGATAAATAGCCTTGTGATAAAAAATCAAATTTAAATTCTAGCTATGTTAATAAATGAGTTGACATCATTTTGCCATTTTTATATTTAATTTTTTCATGAAGAAATTACAAATAGATATAATATAAAGAGATCTTTCAGCATAAATCACTAAGCATCATGTGAATATATTGTGGTTTGCTATTATAATTCCATTTGCAATAATTTTTAAAAATTTAAAACTTTCTATAATATTTTTAGGTGATTTAAAGAGAAAATAATGTATTCAAATGAATAATAATAATAATAATAATAATAATAATAAAAGAAAGAAAAAGGAAAAGCTGAGCGACGCCTTAGAGATTCGAACTCTCACGGGGTAACCTCATGTGCTTATCAGGCACACGCCTTAACCACTCGGCCAAAGCGTGAAGCTGATCGTGACGTTAATATCTAAATATTTTTACTAAAGATAGACAAAATCGTCTAATACCCTCCCTTTTTGTTTTTTCCCTCACAATTCAAAATTTTTCATTTTAACCATTTAAATTTAGAATTATTGACAAAGGTGTCATTCCTTTTTCTCTTATCTTAATTTTATTTTTTATATTTTTAATTTTCTATGCATTTTTTTTTCAATTTTTTTATAATAATTTTCAGATATATAAAAATCTAATTTTTTTATGTTTATTTTCTATTTTTAATTTTGTGTTCCTTTAATTTTTTGAGTTTTCTGTATTTTTTTTCACTAAATTAAAAATTTTCAATTTAATTTTCATATTTACTCAAATGTTATTTATGTTTTTGTGGATTTAATTCATTTGAATTAACTGCATTGAATGCATTTTAAATTTTTATTAAGTAAATTTGTTTGTTGTTGATTTTTTTTTTTTTTGAATTTGGAAAGAAAGTGTTTTTCTTGTATGAAATGTGGTTCGGTAATTTTTCTATGGACATTGAATGAATTGAGTTTTTTTATTAAAAATCAAATTGCTTACAGAATATTTTTTATACTTTAAAATTTTACAATTTTTTTTATCTTGTATATGTATTTTTATATTATTAATAAAAGTTTTATTTGTATTAAAAAATCAAAAGCTGACCATAAGAATAAAATGATTTCATCATTGATTGAGGAAAATTATCCTATATGATAATATATAGCACTTTCAAGAACCGAGAAATGCGAAAAGAAAATCACATGCAAGTGCTAAAATAGTTGATGATGGTGACATCCAAAGCGTATGTATATATAGAATTCATTCATTAATAAAAATCGAAGTTAACAGACACTATTATAGACATATATCTCAGTTAAAATTAAAGCAATATAAATATTATTTTACTAAAAAAAATACCCTATATGTAATTGGTAATGATAGAAGGTGGTAAGAAGTGGTATTCATAATGTCTTCATGTAAAAGCAAATTAATTATCAATATTAATTATCTGCAATCATCATTGCCATATTTATACTGACACTCTTCTACTTCAATCCATCATCACTTCAAAAGCAACCCATCTATTCAATTTAATTTTGTATCTTTCTTCATTCTATCTTGTAAGCCAACTTTGTCATTGGTGGTTCACAATTTAATTAACACCACGATGTGGTATATGCCTATCAAGCATTGGCCTTTACGTTAATTTTAATTTTTAATGGATATATCTTATCACATTGAGCATACACTATTTAACAGGTCACGATTTATTTTTTAAATTTAATAAATATTGAATTTTTAAAATCAAAATTCAAGTACAATCTATTGATAGCCGATTGACCTCTAATCGATTTTATTAAATGCGATCAGTTAACCATTAAAAAATTAAACATATACAATTATCCTATATTTCATAAAAAAAATATGTTTTCATAAAATGAAAATATAAATTTTATATGTTTTAAACATAAAAATACAAATAAAAATATAAGTGATTAAACTTTAATATCAATATAATAAAAACATTATATAAACGCTCTACAAGATAATAGAAAAATAATACAACACTAATTTATTGCTCGCAATATTGATAAGTGAATGATTTTTAGTGATTAAAGTATAAAATATACTTATATTTTATTTATATAAAGTATGATGATAACAATTAAAATGTAAAAACTATTTTAATACATTATACATATTTATGAAAATATATATATATAAGAATTGATTAACCATCTAACTAGACAATAAAATTACAAATTAAAGTTCATGCTCTCGTGTCTTCGAACTCAATTTTAATAGCCTATTTAATAGTTTTTTAGTTTTTTTTTTTCGGTTGATATTCTCTTTATTTGCCGTTAATGTGGATCCGAATTATGACTACCACAAAAAGCTCATAGCGAAATCATGAATAGAATATTTGTAAGATCTATGCTGATATAAATGATCTAATAATGTTTCTTTTTGTTTTTTTCCAATTTGGATACTGCGAAAAATTTAGAAAACATACGGGGATTGTACAACATTTCTTGTCACAGTGAAATTTTCTTTGTCTTGTATGTGAATGTAAGGGTTAATTTAATCCATAATTATTAAATTTATACTAAAACAACATATTAGTAATAATAAAAAAATTTTATAACGTAAAAATAATTTAATTTTAAAAAATTATCTAAAAAATCATTTTGACCAAAAGTCAATGATAAAAACTTGCTAAAAACTAGTGGGCATCAAATTTTTTGCTAAAAATCATCACCAAAATCCCTGTCATCACTCCAACTCAGCATAGGATCTCTCACTACTCTTCTTCTCGCGGATCCAACAATTCTTTATTCAATGATAAGAAGACCATTCATGGAGATCAAACTGGTACCAACCGTTTGATCATTGTCGACGACTTCGATGATGATGAAGATGATGATTATTATTATGGAAGGAATGGTGGATTTTGGATGACATATTGTTCATTCAGGAGAAGTTCTTCTTGTGCGTGGGTCTCTTTGCAATTATTTTGGAGATTTGTTGTTAGTTTGGGAGTTGCTTTGCTTGTTTTCTACATTGCTACTAAGCCACCACCACCTCACTTCTCTATCAAGGTACTACTACAATTTTTTTTTTTCTTACAAAGGATTAGGTTGAAATTTGCATTCAAGAACTTACAGCTTAGCGGTAGATCAGTACTATAAAATTAAAACTTAAAGATAAAAGAAAATTTATTGTTTAGATTCTGTTCATGTTCATGATATATATTTGTTCATGGACTACCCCATTTCCACGTTAAAAAAAAAAAAAAAAAAGCATACGAGTGGTTATTAAGTAAATATAGCTTTTTCTTATATTTTTTTTATGTTGCAACATATTATTTGTTTGACCTATAAACAGTCATATGAACCGAGAAACCAAAAACTAATTTAAGGAAGAAAAAAAAAGATAAAACATGATGCACATATTCAAATATGAGGCTGGATCTAATTTTGGGCCCTAATTTCTTATCAAGCCTGAGCTTGACGGATACTTTAATTAGGGCCCACTGGCTTCCAAGTGTGATCTTAAAAAATAATAAATAAAGAAATAGCTTTTTGCATAATAATTTATATATTGGAAGGCCAAAGAGACCTTAAAGTCGAGGCACTGTGGAATTTCTGGTGAAATTTATGTTTATTTAACTGAATTCGGTTGATATATATTCGAAGGCTACATGGGTACCTACGTAATTCCATCTACACCAATTGGCTATATATCTATGCTAGGCCTATATTTGACTACAATTGTTCAACTTTTTATATGCATATATGATCGGATTGGATACCCCAAAATACTGTCTAATTGTCATCCTTATTGCAACCAAATAGTAAAGGTAGGAATTCAATTATTCCAATCACAACAAAAACGCCTTGATTCCATCAAAAATAATAATGAAAAAAATGCTTAGAATATAAAAATGTAGCTATTATTAATGAATATTATGCAATTTTGAGAAATTAGAGTGTTTTATAGCATGATAAGGAGTTGTATACTTGGAAATGTGACGTCCTAGCTAGAAAGTTTGAAAAATATGTATTACAAATTAATAAAATTAGTGCGAATAAAAAAGAATTATTGTGATGCAGGTGGGAGAAATTATGGAATTTGGGCTGGGGGAAGGAGTAGATGGGACAGGTGTTACAACGAAGATCCTCAATTGCAATTGCTCGATGGATCTACTCATTGAAAACCACTCTAAGCTCTTTGGTCTTCATATTCAACCTCCTCTTTTGGAAATGTTTTTTGGTCGTCTCCCTTTTGCTACCTCACGCGTAAGCTTATGCATATACTTCTATTTTTTTTATTTTCTTTTTCTATAAGAAAATTACTTAAATTTTAAAAAATTGTAATTCCATAAGTCATGCACTCATACACTGAGCACTGTGCGCTGTTCAGTAGACGGTGCGCAATACTCATAGTGACTCATAGTTAATTGATAAGAATGGATCATAATATAAATTAAATGGCATGCAGGGGTCAAAACTATATGCAGAGAGCCGTAGTTCAACAAGATTCAAATTGTACGTAGGAACAAAGAACAAGGCAATGTATGGTGCAGGAAGAAACATGGAAGACATGTTAGAGTCAGGAAATGGATTGTCCATATTGATTCGTATAAGATTTAATTCTCATTTTCGAGTAATTTCACATTTTATCAAACCTAAATACCATCACCAAGCGCAATGTCTTTTACTCCTTGATTCTAAATATCATCAAACCCATGCTTATAATACCACTTGCACTATGTCTTCATGATTATCTTATTTCTTAATTAATTAAGTACCCCTTTTCTTTTTCTTGAATATATAGAAATGTAAACAAAATTTGTAAGAAAGCTGAAAAAAGAAATTACATATGTGCTTGTAATTAAGCGTACGACATCTCCAAAATGTTATTTTGTTTTATTATTTATAAAAAAATATAAGAATTTTTTTGAAGCTTCTGGCCAATATTCTCTCATTGATTATCAAATTAATTAATTATAAGTCGTCTTTTAATCAAAGATGCCCTACTTAGTGTAGATATCATGACCCAAGACAGTTTAAATCAAGGTTACTTGATAATGAGACACCAGTATATTTCTGATAAAGAACACAAATCTTGAAGCTTTGATTTGGATTTTTCACATTTTCATGAAAATTTTATGATTTTTCAAGTATTTTTTAGTTTTAGCAAAAAAGCATTGAAAACCTTGAGTTTGGCCCATTGTCATGACATACAGTTGTCTATCATATGAGGGACGGTCATTTATAGCCATTTCCCTTCTGTCTAGGTTAGATCAGGGGCATTTTTGTAAATTTAAGACTTTCGTCTAATAGATGGCCGTTTGTGGTTGCATTTCTAAATTTTTCATGTTTTTGGTTTTCAAAAATAGAAAGATAGGATTTATGGGGGGGATTTGGCCCAGATTTTGAGGGATCAATCCCTCCATACTTGGAGAGTTAGAGTTGAAACTCCTTCCTAGGTATAAAACATAAGAAAATTAGGGTTTTTAGCGGGAATCATTCTTGAAAAAAAAGAGAATAAATTCTTGGAGAAGGAGAAAATCAATTCTTCTCTCTCTAGGTCAAAAGTTCTGCACACTCTTTTTATCCAACAAAAATACAAATAAAATCATTTTATTTTCTTGAACACGAAATCAAGGTCGGAGCAGAGATCTGGACTTCAAAGGCATACAGAGTTAGAATATCTCCTGATAGTAATATTCTAGGCTTTCCTCTATCTTTCTCTTTCTAGATTCATCATATTTGTACATACAATTTAATATAAAAACAAATTTGTCATTGTGTGTTATTTATTTAGATCTATATGTTTAGTCGAATGCCATGCTAGTATGAACAGGTATGCATGATAGAATGTTTTTTGGCATGATTTCCTCCATAAATATTTGATTTGAACTTTGTATTTTAGATGTTGTTTTAGGTGTTGATTTTATTATTGTTTAGTTGAAACATGACTCAGGGTTAGAATTTTAGGTTTGGCACAATTTAGATCCATTCATTCATATATCTAGGGTTGGTTTGAGATTTTAGTGAGTTTTGTGTTGATTTTTAGTTTTCTCCATCTGCCCCTCGAGTGACAGATGGGAAGAAACCACCACAGACGATCATTTGTCAATGCGATAGATGAAACGTTGCGATGATTTCTTCTCGTCCTATCCCTCCTTTGGTTGTAAGCGTCTATCATTTGCTTAGGGGCATCTGTGGCCAACTTTATGCTCATTTTAACATGTTTTATGTTCTTTTATCGTTCTTTGTGTTATTTTATCAATATTTGGTGCGTCAATTCATTTTCTATGTTCTTCTATATATATCCTGCTTCTATATGCATGTTTAAATTTGTGATATCTTTCTGTATTTTATTTTAATTTGCTTTTTCATTGTATATTCTTTTTACTATGCTAATTCATTGATTTTGTGGTTTGTGTGAGTAATTGATCCAATGTGCCTTTGGAGAATCATGTGGGACAATCATGCATTGAGAGTCACGCCCCCAATTGGCTCTTTTCCCTTTCTGTATATTTTGCATTATTTGCATTTGCTTTATTTATCATTTTGCTTCATTTAGCTTGATTTTATTTATTTTGGATGTATTTCACTTTGGGGAGTGTAATGGGTAGTAATAAAATTATTTTCTTACACGTTTTAAATGAAAGAGTCATTTAAAATCATTTTTATTAATTAATTCGAGATTTTCCTTAGTAAAATGGACTAATGTCTAATTTTCTAATACAAAAATCACGTAAAGAATAAAAGAGTTTTTTTGTAAAATGTGCATAAGAAAACCAATGTTTTCAATCTAAATGAATGCCTTGATTTATGTATGTAGTTGATTTCTTTGTCGGATGATTTGCCTTTATAATAATTTAAGTAGGATTTATCTTGTTTATTACTTTATTTATCATTTTCTTTATTTGATTGGGATGTTTATTTAATTTTATCACAAATGCATCACGTGAGAGAGGAGGGTGGATTAATGCTTAAAATCTTATTATAAGACAACACGTAATTAAGGCACCAAGTGGGAGTGATGGCCAGAACATTAATCTTTGTTTGGGCATCAAAAGGTCAAGATTCATTTCCTAATATCTTGTTGGGTGGCAACTCTATGACACCTACTTTTTTAAGCTTATAGTAGACATTTTCATAAGTTGACTATCAACAATAATTTAGAATTGATACTTTTATTGTGAAGTAGCCAATTTATGAGCTATAATGAGCCTCTTTCGATTTTGGACCCTAAAAATGAGCTTTCGAGAGCAAACCTGAAATTGAGCATGGCTCTAGTACGTCACAGTGGCAACTCTGTCGGCGACTAAAGAGACCTTGCTCATAAAAGTGTTGTGGTTAAGTTATTTATAATTAGATCTTTTTTACTAATCCTATCTCTTTTTGAAATTGCATATATCTTAGAGCCTTATAATTAAGTTAGGCATCCTTTTTTAGCCCTAGTACTATCCTGAAACATGCCCTACATTCACTCAATGTAGGGAGGTGTTAAAGAGATCCATCAACCCAAGTTTAGTACTAATTGGTATATAAAATGGTGACCCATCAATTATTTTGCTCGTGATGAGCTATACTTGTTGGCAGGGACCATACTTGGATAGCCCTAAAGTTTCATCATCCTCTTGACTCAAGCTCATGTAATGATAATAACAAATTTTCCTAGGTTGTATAACCATAATAATGTTTGCTTGCTATGTGGACCCTTATTTATTGACCAAACTTAAGCAAGTTAAGAGGGTACTAGTCAAAGACTGCCATGTCTTGGTGGACCTTGCCAAATTTGTATGAGTCAGTCAAAATACATAACGGTCAAAAACCATACGCTTGCACCTTTAATTGGAGAGGTTATGTTGTCGGTTTCTTGCCATGCATTATACGCATCCATTAGGTACCCTATTGACCCATGGGTTAAGTCCACCTAGAAAAGAGATCGTATGACCTCCTATACAGGAATAATAAGGTTGGAAGGTTATTGTTGTGCTTGTGATTGATGTCTAATGAAATCATTCATACATCATGTATATACCATGCTCATGAAACATTCATTATGCATCACTCCTAACATTTGATTCTTATAGCCACCATAGATTAATCTAGGTGGTCCAAAGGGTCAGATGGTCACCTTATTCGGAGATCGACGTTCGAGTTGTCAAAATCAAACTCAAGTTCAGGGTTGGGTTCGAAAGTTAGTTTGGAGTTGAGTCTAAGTAGTCAAGAAACGAGATCAGAAATCGATGATGAGTAGTTGAATGAGACTGAAAGAGGTACTGATAAGGTAGGGAGGTTTTCGTCTTCAAGAGAAAGATTGGTTGCTTCTGTTGCAAGGGCTTCGATGACAAGGGATGAGTTAGATAGGAGATTGGATAGACTTCTTCAAAAGTTTAAGGAGAGAATGATGGCTATGATTGGTAGATTGGTGAATTTTAGAACACCAAATGCTAGAACTCAGCTCGCAACACCTATTCACGAGGTAGCAAAGCCGATGCATGTTAGAGACGCTACCACAATAGATGCTACTATGCCTCGAGACTTGCCAAGAAAGAAAATGAGACATGACCTTGAGAATGATTACATTAAAGAATAGGACAAAGACTATGTCCCTCCAGTGATGAATATAAGAAGTAAGGGTCCTAGTGCTGAGGAAGCAACTTTCAAGAAAATAGAAGAGAAGGTTAAAGCCATGTCTAGGTTATTGTCTACTGGTAGGGGAATAAACCTCAAGGATAGAGATTTGGATGGTGATAAGCCATTACCCTATAGATTTAAGATATCTAACTTGCCAAGGTTTAACAGTACTTTAAACCCTTTGGCACATGTTAAATAATACACGCTAATCATAAAAGGGGACCACCTTGACCAAGAAGCAGAAGGTGAAATATTTTTGTTTGAGTTTAACTAGGCCTGCAATTGATTGGTATCATGGGTTAGATAAGTGCACCAAAGAGGATTGGAATTTACTGATTGAGGAGTTCCTCAAGCAATATGATTATAGCACCAGGATGGAGGTTACCTTGAAAGACCTTGAACTGCTTCAACAAAAATATAATGAGTCCTTTCATGAATACCTCACTGGGTAGAGGAATTGAGTAATGGAGATAAAGAGAAAGCTTGACACAATTGACTAGATTAGGCTCTTCATTCGAAATACAAGTCCCTATCTGAGGGATAGCCTGAAGATGAAGGTTTTAAAAGATTAGGAGTCCTTGAAGGACATAACCATAGAAGCTGAAGGAAAGTACTTAGCCAAAAGGGCAAACAATGAGTGTGCAAGGAGAAACTTTGGTGATAACAAGACAATTGGGAATAACGATGGATCGAATAGAACTAGAAAGACAGCCAAAGTGTCTGCTATAAAAGCTAATCAGAGGCACTATTCCAACCTTGATAAGTCACTATTTGGGTATTGGATAGGTTGAGCAAAGAAGGGAAGCTTTAGTCATTGCCATTGAGACTTGTGAAGAGTTAAGGGTTGCCCTATCATATCGAAGATCAGTACTGTGCTTACCATTAGTATATTGGGCACCTTACTGATTACTATCGCATCCTAAAGAACAGAATTTAGGATCTGATAGATAGCAAATAGATTTTAGATTTTGAAAAGAGAGAGAAGAAGAAGAAGAAGAAAAAGAAGAAGAAGAAGAAGAAGAAAGAAAGAAAGATACAATGTTGTGCCACCTCCAATGTTTATGATTAGTTCTAGTCTGGCTGGGTGGTATGTCATTAGAGACCTATATGGGAATAGGTATATGGCTTTTACTCATTCCATACCTAAAGTAACAAATCCAAGCGAACAAAATCAGCCAATTTCAATGATTAATTGTTGGGATTGCCCCATTGAAAGTGAGGACAAAGGGACTATGGTGCCCATTCATATCTGGAGTTCAGCCAGTAAGAGTGAAGAGGAAGTGAGAGAGAAGGAGGTGAAAGCGGTCACTAGAAGCAAAAGGGTGGCCCCAGAAATTGAAAAGTAACCAGCTCCTGCTGTGGTGCCAATAAAGAAAGAGGTTAAAGAGGATCAGATAATCAAGCAACTGAAGAAAACATGAGCTTATATCTTGATTTGGGATTTATTAAGGCAATCTCCACACATAGATAGATATTGGTGGAAGCTTTGAGTGAGTCTACTGTTGCCACTACTATTTCACCTTCTGAACTGTTGGATTTAGTCAAATGAGGGACAGGAGAGAATATTGTGTACTCTAATGCTGACCTACCTACCGAAGGCAAAAATCATAATCTCCCTCTGTATATCAAGGGTCAAGTGAATGGTAAGCAGACAGCGTGCGTGATGGTGGATGATAGGTCTTCTATTAATGTTTATCATTTGGTGGAAATTTATGCTTTTAGGCTTAATAAGAATATGTTGAACAAGTCTAACTTGACCATTTCTGCCAATGACAACTCAAAGAGGCAAGCTGTTGGGACCTTCAAAGCTTTAGTAAAAATGTGAACTATTGAGATCAAGGCTGAGTTTACAGTTCTGCTAATTTTTGCTAACTTTTTTGTGCTATTAGGAAAACCATAGTTCCATAAATTAAGTAGGGTGCCTTTCACGCTGCATAAGATTATCAAAATACCTCACAATGGTCAAGTGGTAACCATTAAAGCTACAAGGGAGAACCAAGTATATGTGCTAGAGATAGCAAAATAACCATTAAGTGGGTTTCATATGTTTGTCATTAGTGATGAAGACGGTAAAGGTAGCTTTGCTAGTAGCCCACAAGTGATTAATATGCTAAAGGAGATGAACTTTTTAACTAGGGCTAGTTTAGAAAAGAATTCTTAGGGGCCCTAAACTACCATTATTACCAAGGGTCAGAAGGATAGAAAGGGATTAGGTTTCACTGATCCTGAGCAGAAAAATAAAAAGAAGAAAGCATCAAGAGGGATTCCCCATATCTCTTAAAGCTTTATGCCAGCATCAGGTGTCTGCCTTTACTGTGGGGGGAATGAGCCTCAACTGATAGAAGGTGAGATAGTGCTAAGTTTTGAACTATTTAATGATGTCTTTAACTAGGAACAAGGAGTTATCAAGCCAGTTGAGGATTTTTGGGATGAAAAGATCTTTCTACATCATTTAGCTTAGGACAAAGAAGTGTCTAAGAATATCATAATAAAGAAGTTGCTTACTATTCAGTTGAAGAGCAAAGAGAAGATGGAAGCTAAAGATCCATCTAAGGCTAATCTAGAGGCTGAAGATACATCAAATGCTGCCAAGACTGAAGAAGATACTTTCATTGATATTGTTTATATTTCTGAACTTTTTTATGAGAACAATGATTGCTCTTTTGACTATGTTAATAAGATGAACAATTTTTCTTACTTATGTGATGTTCCTTTTGATTTCAATATGCATAATCATGATCATGAGTCATTCATATTTGACATTAACTCAACAAAGACATGTTCATTTAATCTCAAAACAAAAAGAAAACCCAAGAAAATTTTTATCAGCATCTGATATAACTCCTGAAGAGAGAAAAATTTGAGAGAATATTGAAAAAATATGAGAAAGTCTTCACCTCAGCCTATGAGGATATGCTGAGAATAGATCGAAAAATTACTGAACATGCCATCCCAAGCTATTTAAGGCACAAACCAATTAAGCAAAACCTTAAGAGGCTTAGGCCATAATAGGATGAAAACGTTAAAGATGAAGTCAGGAAGCAAATAAAGGCTAAGTTCCTAGTAGAGGTTCAGTACCCTACATGGTTGGCAAATGTACGTCCTATGGCAAAGAAAAATGGAAGAGTTAGAGTTTGTGTAGATTATAAGGATTTGAACAAAGCTTGCCCTAAGGACGACTTCCCTTTACCTCACATAGATATCACTACAAAAAAATTGCCAATTAGCGACTAAATTTAGTGATGGCATTATTTTCGTCGCAAATTTAGCAACGGATTAGTGACTGTTTTACAATTTCGTTGTGGGGAGAATATTTTCTATTTTTTTGCGACGAAATAGCGACGGAATGAATAAACAGTCGCTAATTATTGGCGGAAAGTATAAGCGCCATTTTTGCGACGGAATTAGCGACGCATACTTCCGTCGCTAAAGTTTATAATTTTTTATTCATGAAATTAGTTCCAGAAAAGTTAGTGATGGACATTTTAGTCACTAATTTTGGAGGAAAAATATAGCGCCTTTTTTGCGACGATTTAGCGACGAGATTTGTCTGTCGCTAATAGTAATTTGTTACAGTAATACAATTAGCTACGAAAGTATTTAGTCGCTAATCCGTCGCAAATAAATTAAGAAATAATTTTTTTTCTTAATTTCACTCACATGATTTATGTATAGTTTTAAGTAATTTTAATATAAACCATATGAAATGAATATTTTATTTTGTAACAGAAAATTAGAAATTATTTTATAAGTTGATAATAATTTTTTATCAATTATACTAAAATCTAAAGTTATTTATTTAGAAAATTTATATTTTTAATAATAATAATAAACTAATTGTTACGATTATTATATATTTGCGTGTTCAAGATTAAAAAAATAAATATTTATAAAACAGTAATATAAAATTTATTATTTCATTCAAAATAATAATAAAAAAATTTGTAATTAATTTTTATTTTATAAAATTTAAATCAAATATTAAATATTAAAAAAATTTATAATTAATTTATTATTTAGTTGAATAAGATAATAGAGTTCAATCCAAAACTTAAACTCATACAAGTCAAAATAAATAAATTTTCTAATTTAATTTCTTCAATTTAATTTCTATTATTTTTCTAAATGAATAAATTTTCTAATATATATATATATATACACACACACACACTTTTCAATTTTATTTCTATTATTTTTCTAAATACTCAAAACTCCATCTAAACTCATCCTTACCATTTAACTTCACTACCACGGTTACCTAATTGAGTGGTATGGAAGACTGAGAAAACTTACTGATTTGAAAATGAAGAAATGGCTTTGAAATTCTAAACATGGCCAGATTAATAAATAAGTTAAGATATTATCTGATAAATCCAAATATATAGTCCATTTGAATCTGTATGTTTACGATTTGGTTGGATCTTCAAATACAGATTGAACAGCTTTTATACGGAATAGTGTAAGTAAAGATTCAACGGTTAAGTATTTGCCGTTAGATCGGCCTGATTTTTGGTGAGTACGTTCGAAACTCCTTGTTGTTAATTTTGAATGGTAAAGATTAGTTTTTAAGGTCTGTAAGTTCAATTTTTATTGCAAAAAAGAGGTTATTTTTTGGATTTTTTACGTAATGACCAGTTTTGTATACGAAAACGATCGAAAAATCATTTGTCATTAGATTGACCTGATTTTTGGTAAGTACGTTCGAAACTCCTTGTTATTAATTTTGGACGGTGAAGATTAGTTTTTAAGATCTGTAAGTTTAATTTTTGTTGCAAAAAAGAGGCTATTTTCTGAATTTTTTACATAATGACCAATTTTGTATACGAAGACGATCGAAAAATTATTTTTCGTTAGATCGGCCTAATTTTTGTTGAGTATGTTTGAAACTCTTTGTTGTTAATTTTGAATGGTAAAGATTAGTTTTTAAAGTCTGTAAGTTCGGCTTTTGTTGCAAAAAAAAGGTTATTTCTGGATTTTTTACGTAATGATCAGTTTTGTATACGAAGACGATCGAAAAATCATTTGCCGTTGATTGGCTTGATTTTTGGTGAGTACGTTCAAAACTCCTTGTTGTTAATTTTGAACGGTAAAGATTAGTTTTTAAAGTCTGTAAGTTCAATTTTTGTTGTAAAAAAGAGGCTATTTTCTGGATTTTTTACATAATGACAAATTTTGTATACGAAGACGATCGAAAAATTATTTGCCATTAGATCAGCCTAATTTTGTTGAGTATGTTCGAAACTCCTTGTTATTAATTTTGAATGGTAAAGATTAGTTTTTAAGGTCTGTGAGTTCGATTTTTGTTGCAAAAAAGAGGTTATTTCTGGATTTTTTACGTAATGACCAATTTTGTATACGAAGACGATCGAAAAATCATCTGCCGTTAGATTGGCCTGATTTTTGGTAAGTACGTTCAAAACTCCTTGTTGTTAATTTTGAATGGTGAAGATTAATTTTTAAGGTCTGTAAGTTCAGTTTTTGTTGTAAAAAAGAGGCTGTTTTCTGATTTTTTTACGTAATGACCAGTTTTGTATACGAAGACGATCGGAAAATCCTTTGCCGTTAGATTGGCCTGATTTTTGGTGAGTACATTCAAAACTCTTTGTTGTTAATTTTGGATGGTGAAAATTAGTTTTTAAGATCTGTAAGTTCATTTTTTGTTGCAAAAAAGAGGTTGTTGATTCTTTTTTGGTAAATTTTATTTTTATTTGGAGTATAAGTAAAGACATTTCTATTCCTATACTTTATAAAAGCTTTGGTTTTCTATAATTTTTGTTAATCTAAAACATGGATTATTATATCAATGATGTATTTTTCAGTAGAGCAGAATCGAGAGATATTTGAAGTGAGTTCAATATGTGAATACTTGATATGTTTTTTGAACTTATTTATTTAGAAAATTTACATTTTTAATAATTGATTTCTTTATCAATTATCCCCAAATATAAACTTATTTATTTAAAAAATGTACATTTTTAATAATAATAATAATAAAGTAATTGTTATAATTATTATATAGTCATATTATGAAAAATAATAAATATATATATCTTTATATAATAATAATAATAATAATAATATAAAATTTATTATTTCATTTAAAATAATTATGAAAATTTTATAATTTATTTTTATTTTGTTAAAATTTTGAGAAAATTTTAAATTATCAAAAATTATGAGTTATATATATTTACATAAGGGTAAAAGTTAATGAAACTTGGGAATATTTGTGTTGCTAATATTAATTTATTTCAGTAAAAAAAAGATTAAGTGAATATTTATGCTCACTAATTATTTTTAAAAATATTTTATATGATATTATTTGCCTATTTTATATTAAATTTTTTTAAGAAATTTATAATTTCTATTATTCCAAACATTACAATATAAATGAAAAATACAAATGCATATTTATTGTTACTAATTAAGATTAAAAATTATTTCAAATAAATTAAGGACTAAAATCACAATAAAATAATTAAATTAGATAAAATGTATAAATTAATATGTAAAATATATTTTTAAAAATGTTTTATAAAAATAATGATAATATACTCTATGTTGTATTAATTTATTCAATACATATATACATATATGGGTACAAATAAAAAAAAAAACTCTAGGTAAATAATTAAGAGATATTTTTTTATTTGATATGGTAATTTCATTTATTTTAATAAATATAATCAATATCATTTATTTTATGCTCTTGTAAAAATTTATATTTATTGATTGATATTTTTTCTATACTAAATTCTCCTTTTGAACAACTTATAAATTTTTATATTACAGTATTATTTATTTATTTGTTAATAAAAAATTAAAAAAGTAGCATTACATTAAAAACAATGATAATTGTATTGATAAAAACAATTAATTTAAACACCGATCAAGTATCAGTTATAATACACAAGTAATGTTGATAGAAAAAGATTATGGCCGTAACTTTTAAAAGAAATAACAGTTGAAGGAAAACAAAGAAAGAAGAGCGAGGAGAGAGAGGGATGATCGGAAATAGGAGAGTGAATGCCGGACCTCTCACCAATCAGTGGCGCCACCCCAGCTGCTCCATCGACAGCGACTGCTTCGCCACTACCTTTCCCCTAATCTCCTATCCTTCCATCAGCTGTGGTGTCTTGTGCCTCCACCTCTACCTCCCTGATTCCTCTTCTTAGGTCCAAATCGCCCTCCTCTTTTCTGTCGATTCTCGATGGAGACAAACATGATCTGCACCGATGAGACCCCAAGGTCAAGATGATCCTTTCGATGCCTACTTCTCCTTTCCACTCGCCGGCAATGAGTGGATCGGAGAAGGAAAACTCCAGCGGTTCTTGATCAAATCCAGATCAAATGATGGTACGTTAGAGCGCGTGACCAGTGTTATAGGGCTCCTTACAACTTCGGCTATCCTTAGGTGTCCTTGGTTTCACGCCGGCGAAGCTTCGATGATCGGTTCAGTGAGGCTCCAGCGAGGCTCTGCTCGCTTCATCTCCTTCTTTCTTTTCTCTCTACTTGGGTTTCTCTTTTACTCGGTGTTTTGCCGATGACATTATCAATGTTCTTATCTTTAATTTCTTTTCTCTTATTGCAGGTCTGCCCACTCTCCTTTGAAGCTGGTGAGCAGATTTCCAGATCATCCTAGTATGTTTTTTGCTTCTTATCCTACATTGCATTGTGATTTACCTTGATGATTTATCTTCCTGTTATTGCTTTCCTTTTCAACAAAATCAAAATTTTAAAGGCTTTCCTTTTCAACAAAATAAAAATCCAAATTATATTGTGGTTAATTATGCAAAATAGAAATTAGATATTGAAGTTATGTTGACAATGAGTGAACTTGGCATGGCTTAAGCATATTTTAGCCTGTAAGATTCCTTATTATTATTTTTTGCAAAGCATATATTATTATCTTTATGTAAAGAAATCTTTAGACTACAACATTTTCAATTTCTATTTTTAACATCAACAATGGCAAAACTCTTTCTTTTTCTTTATTTTCTTTTTTGGAATGCCAACAATCTCTTTGATATTATTAAAATGAATGGAATTAAATTCACCAGTCCACACAGTAAGCACCAAAACACCCCATTGCCATATTTGATTAGCTAATTGCTAATCAAGTCTTCAATATTTTCTTAGCAATAATATCCATATCTAATTCAGATTTCCAGTTCAACCACTACTAGCTTTGAATTTAAAAGTTATATGATGCTAATCAACCATGGTGAGATGGATGATTTTATTGCGGTAAATATGATTTTATCTAGTATTCCCCTTGAAGAACCTTATTTTCAACATAATCTAAGAATGTGGATGAATGCCGAAAAGAGTGGTCTTCGAGGTGGAAAGCTTCTTATCTCTGAATCATATTATTTGATGGGGACTATTGATCCCACTAGGCATCTAGAGAGTGGTGAAGTCTGCGTTATCTTGTATGTAAGCTTGACAATTTTATTTCAATTATTTTGATGACCTGTTAATAAGTCTAATATTATTAGTGTCGGCTTTTAACTTCTCCATAACTTCTCTGAATCATAAAAGAGACAAGCTGCTCATAATTTCATGAAATTATGAACCCACATGCTGCTCATAATGACTCTAAATAATAAGGGTCAACTTGATTGCACTGTATTGCATTAATTGATGGAGTGTATCTCTCTAGCAGACTTGTTTGAGGAAGGATATATTCATTGTACAATTGGTTTATGTTGACGTAAGTACCAATATCTTGCCCTTATAATTGTTGCTTTGCTGCATAGAGCTTCTGGTAACATTTGCTTATAATTTTTATAATTCATTTTTGTTTATCTGTTCATTTTTCATCCTCTAAATCTTTTGTTCTGTTTTTGCTTATTGAATTAAAGAATTAAATTGGCTTTTGATTGTCCACATGCCAGGATATTTCATCAAAAGAACTTGAATAAACTTAATTCCAAAAATAATAAATTAAAGTTTCAAAATATATAATAAAATAACTAACTTTATATATATAGGTTGCAGCCTTGATTCTCAATTCAATTGTAACCATAACTATATAAGATCAACCATCTTTCTTTTTATTGTTATTTTAAGTTTAATCATTTAATATGAGTTTGTGTTGCTATATTAATTCACTACTTATTTTGTACTAATGCTACGTATTGGTATGATTATGATGAGTATATGTGCCATGTGTCATTTATTGCAAGTAAATTAAAACCTCTGCTTTTCCATGACTAGTGAACCTAAAACTAGTTCGATGCCACTCTCTTGTAGAACTTATTAGTTGGTAAAATTGATTACTGTTTAATTACTCTATAGCAGAATGTACCAACCCATTAACCTAAATCCAATTATAACAAACACAATTATGTTACAATTATACTTTCACTCTTAATTATTGATTTTGCATTGTCAAATGAAGAATAATTAATATATTAATACTTTATTTAATATTTAATGCTTTAGCCTTAATAAGTGATAATAATATATAAAATTAGATACTTTCACTAGAGCAATTACAATTCTTTTAGCTACTCAATTCTATTAGAAGAGAAAGGTTTCCATTTTATTTCATTATTACTTTTACTCGAGCAATTACAATAGTTTGGCTCTTGCTATCAAAGTAGACAAGAAGGGAATATAATAGAACTATTAAATTTAGAAATTAGTAATTTCTTAGAATTTCCTGGTTAGTTTAAATAAAACTTCATAATCTTAAGGAATTAGTTGTTATATATATATATATATATATATATATATATATATATATATATATATATATATATATATATGGAAATTATTTATGGTTTACCAAGTCATATATATGATTAGTCTCATCTCTTCCTAATATATATATATATTCACGGTATGAACATGATTTCTTAATTAAGTGAAAATCATCTACTATTAATTAAAACTTGATTAACACTTCCTCATATATTAAATCCTAAACCAGTAAGATTAAATCAAAATTAATGTAAAAAATACTCCAATTATATATGTTGTGCCTTGTTGTTTGCATATTCTTACTGTATATATCTATAAAAACAGGAAAGCATGGGTAGATCACTGGACGTGAAAGTGAATGAATAAAGATAATCAAGTCAGAAAGAGCTATTAGATTAAGAGAAAGATAGTTGAAGCTAACAGTCTGTATGTATAATTAGGCAAGCCCTTAGCTATCAATATTGTGTAGCATAGAATTGTTTGGAAACACATATTGGATCTTCTGTAATTGCAAGTACAATAGTACATTATTTAGCTTTTTGTGTTTTTTGTTAGGTTTAATTTTTTAAATATTATGCAATTTAATGTATATGTGTAATATTATATTTTTTAAATTATTGTATTGGAGAATTTTTATTTACATAAATTAAATTATATAAATTATGATTCTGCATACAATAAATTAATTTGTTGATTATACTGGCAGTAAATTGGTAAATACAAAATAAAAAATTAAATTATGTTATAATTTCGCGACGGATTCGCGACAAACATGTGTCGCTAATATGCAATAAATTAAAAGTTGACGAAATCCGTATTAGCGACTAACATTTGGTCGCTAAACTTTAAAGTAAATTTATAATTAGTGACGGATATTGTAGTCGCCAAATATTATTATTAAAATATTGGCGACTAATTAGGAATATAAATTAGCGACAAAATTTTTCATCGCTAAATTAGCAACTGATTTTGAATTCCATCGCTAGTACATTCGCGACTGGCCTTTTAGCGACTGTTCGTCGCGGCGTCGCTAATTTACATTAGCGACGGAAAATAGGTAATTATTTCGTCGCTAATTAGCAGTTTTTTTGTAGTGTATATTGGTTGAAAGTGCAGTTGTCTATGCCATGTACAACTTATAGATGGGTATCTCGGGAATAAGAAAATTCTAAATAAGATAGTAAATTAGATTAAAATAACCTTCATTACCAAATGGGGTACCTAAGCCTACCAGGTCATGCCTTTTAGGCTTAAGAATGCAAGTGTCACCAATCAAAGGATGGCAACTAGGATACTGGATAACTTGATTCAAAAAGAAGTGAAGGTATATATGGATGACATGATGATCAATTTGGCTACCCAAAAAGGTCACTTTGAGGCATTAAAGAAGTTCTTCTAGAGAATTTACAAGTATAATCTTTGCTTCAACTCGAAAAAGTACATCTTTGAGGTCACTTCAAGTAAGCTCTTAGGGCATGTGGTAAGCCAGAAAGGTATAAGGGTAAATCCTGATAAAGTGAGGGCCATTAGGAAAATGCCAGTGCCTTAGAAGGAAAAAGAGTTTAGAGGATTTATAAGCAACATTTAATATATAAACAAGTTCATAACCAAGTTGACTTCGATTTTTGAACCAATATTTAACCTACTTATAAAGGATTAGCCAGTGGTCTAGAATAAAAATTGTTAGAAAGCATTTGATGCCATCAGGGAATATCTTTTGCATCCACCAATGCTATGACCGCCACAAACAAGTAAGCTTTTGATCCTATATTTGGCCATAAAGGATAATTTAATGGGGGCAATGATAGCTCAGGAAGATGATTTTGGGATTGAGTACGTGGTGTACTACCTTAGCAAATAGTTTCTTCCTTATGAAGCAAAGTACATAGAAGTTGAAAAGATTTGTCCAACGATCATTTGGGCTTCAAATAAATTGAGACATTACTTTCATTCTTATGGAATACAAGTTGTAGCTAAGCAGAACCCTCTCAGATATTTGTAAAAAGCACCTTCACTCATAAGAAAGATGGGAAGGCAGTTAATCCTCCTATAAGAGTTTGAAATAGAACACATCACTAAGGAGACTATCAAGAGAAGAGTTATGGCAGAGTTCTTAGCTGATCATCCATTAAAAGGAGAAGAGATAACCTAAGAGTTCCTTGATGAGAACATTGCAGCCATAATGGTTCAAGATTGGCAAATATACTTTGATGGAGTTGTGAACAACAAAAAAGCTGGGGTAGGAGTAATCCGAGTAACCATGGAGGGGGAGAAAATGCCATTAGCTAAGAAACTGAGGTATAAAGCCACGAATAATGAAGCCGAATATGAAGCTTACATTTTTGGGTTGGAAGCCATGTTAGCTGTAGGGGTAAAATCTATAGAAGTATTTAGAGACTCATATTTTGTAGTCTATCAGGTGAGAGGTGAATGGTCAATAAAGGAAAAATGGTTAATGCCCTACCTCAAGTGTTTGAAAGCTTTAAGTAGCCAATTTGAGATTTGCGCTTTTGGGTATGTGCTTAGAGATAAAAACCAGTTGGTAGATGCCTTAGCCACCTTGGTATTAATATGGAACAATCCAAAGGGAGTAAGTATGAAGCCGATATTGATTTTGAGTTTTGATAAGCCATATTTTGAAACTAAGCAGATTATGGATGTTGAGGAACCTTGGTATTATGACATTCAGAATTACTTAGGAAGATTGGTATTCCTGGAGGAAGCCACTGAAAAAGACTAGAGGATGATCCCTAAGCTATCAACTCAGTTTCTTATTGTAGGTGTCGTGCTTTACAATAGAAAACCTAATGATATCCAACTGAGGTGCTTAAATAAAAAGGAGGCCAAAAAGGTCATAGAAGAAGTACATGGAGGTGTGTGTGGAGTTTACATGAATGGTTTGGCCTTAATAAAGAAGATTATGCGTCATAGATTCTTTTGGCTTATGATGGTCACTAACTGTTCTAAGTGTCAAAAAATGTTAGTTATACCAGTAATATGTAGACTTAAGACACTTGCTCGTTTCCTAGCTATGCAACCTTACATTGCCATGGTTGTTCGCTATATGGGCGTAGACATCATGGGTATGAAACATCTGCCAGCTTCAAATAGGCATAGATTTATTATAGTGGCTATTAACTATTTCACCAAGTGGGTAGAGCCAAATTTGTTTAAGAAAGTGGATGCTAGGGACATGGCTAAATTCATTGAAAGGAATTTCATATGTAGATACGGTTTGTCCCACCATATAGTGTCAGATAATGGATTGTGGTTCTCTAGCAAAACTAGATAGATGCTCATAAAATATAAGGTTTAACATCATAGTTCTTCCCTTTATCAACCTTAGGCAAATAGAGCAATCGAGGTGGCCAACAAGAACTTAAAAAGAATTTTGGCTAAGATGGTTCGAACTTACAAAGATTGGGCTGATAAGCTACCTTTCGCATTATAGGGTTACAGGGCCACAGTTAGAACTTCAATCGAAGCTACTCTATTTTCCTTGGTTTATAGGACAGAAATAATACTGCCAGTAGAAATTGAGCATTGGTCTTTAAGGGTGGCCTTAGAAGTTGAGTTATCATAAATAAAATGGGCTAGACAAAGATTGTTGCAGCTTAACCTGCTAAATGAAGGTAGGATGTGGGCATACTATTATAACCAAGTTTATCACAAAAGGCTAGCTCGTTCGTTCAGTAAAAAGGTTAAGAAACATCCTTTGAAAGAAGGAGATCTGATATTCAAACAGATAAGGATTGGAATTTCAGATACTCGAGGTAAGTTTAGGCCTACTTGGGAATGATCTTTTGTACTAAAGAAGTTGTTGTCTAAAGGAGTCATTATTTTGTTAGACAATGATGGCAATGAGTTTAGAGAGCTGGTAAATATAAACAGGTTGAAAAGGTTCCCATGGCTAAGACTTAAAGAGAAAAAAAAAAGAGAATAAAAGCCCTACTGGTCGAAAATCAAAAAAATAAAAGCCTTGCTAAAATTGGGCACCTTGTTAAGATGAAAATCGAAAAAAGGCATCCTACAAAAATTAGAGGCTGAGATAAAACAATCAATCAAGAAAACCTAAAATGGATGATTGATGACATGAATTATGATGCTTCTAAAGTTTCATTTTCGAGATTAAATAATATGTGTCATTAAGATAATATCAAACGATGATCGTGTACACTGAAATCAAAAAGAAATGCCATACATGTATTCAAAAATATTATTAATGTATCCAAAAGTAGTTCATATTCTTTTCATGTGTTCAAAATGTAAAAAGTTCAAATAAAAACAAAAATATAATCTATGATGATATCTTATCTATTCTATCTATATCATATCTCTCTCTCTATCTAGGTGTCTAAGATGAGAAATCCTATTATCAACTGACGGGTTCATAATCCACTGCTTATATGAGGTAGAGGCGGTGAAGTCATAAGTGCCAGTCACAGGAATGGCATTTCTCATAGGAAGTAGAGTCCAAATCCTCCAATGGTAGTCTAACAAGAAAGAAACAAAAAGTATACCACCTCACAAGCCCAATGGATACCTAACAATATCCTAACAGTCTCCGAACTGGCAAGTACAGTTGGTAGTAATGTAGAAGGTAGCCCAACATAATCCACACTAAAGGATACATCCAGAGGCTCTGTCTCGAACTACAGAAGAAATGGGTAGACAATTACACCTAAACAAGATGTCATCATCTATAAATTGGGCCATCTAATCGACTCCATCCTAAAATGAAAGGAACATATGCTTCTTATGCTTGAGAATAAAATATCTCATAGGATAAGTGCTTGTAGCCCTAACCCAAGAAGGAGGCTCTGATAATAGCTTTAGCTTCTCATGTAACCATATCTAAAAAAGGCAAGGAAACATGTGAAAATTTGAAAGGACGCATTTTCCAACAAGAAAAAGCTGGTGCAAAAACCCACAAAGGGCGTACTAGTTTTAAAATAAATGACTTACCTGGAGTAACATAGGCCTACTAGTAAGGCGGCCAAGAGGATCATTTCGAATGGCATCTAGACTGAGAATGGTCTTCACCACAATTAGGGAAAATGAGTTGTGCCCTCGGAACACGCCATTTATGACACTAAATAATTCATAATCCCCAATCATAAAGTCGTTTGAATGTATTAGCAAGCATCGAGAAAACCAACAAAGCAAGATGATGCCAGATTAAAAAGTAGGCACATCATCAAAGTTAGCCAAAACATCAGTCAGTGGCTCCAATAAAAAATTTCCTCCTTTGAGGAAGCCTCAGGTGTAAAGACTATACTATATAATCCGGATTACTGTTACTAATTACATTCATTAATCCTGTAAATCCTGTGAGTTATCTGTTAACAATGCATATATAAGTATACATACATTCATACTATACAAATCATATAAGATTGAGGGTGATACTTTAACATGCTATTAGTTATTATTATTTACATGACTTAATAATCACAAGACTTAAATACAAAATATATAACATTATCTAACCAAAAAGATACAAAATTAATCTCATACATCAAGATAGCCTTCCTAATTTGATGTTGGCTTTGGAGATTGTTGGCTTCGTCCCTGGACAAAAGGTCTACCCTGCGAACCTACACTGATAAATACCCGTGCTAAGCTATAAAGTTTAGTGGGGAACAAATTAATATGTGATAACCACTCACGGTGGTTATTTCCAAGCATGCAGGAATAGTATAAAATAAATGGCATATGCTTTATTAGTAAATAATAAATTAATAATGAATAAACAAAATACAATATTTAAAGGAATAATTGTCTCATTAAATCATACAATAAAAGATTGTAACTGTATATGCATATTTTTATCTTATAAATTTGCCTGTTTAATTCTTTTTCTATGGGTGTGGATAACGGGTGTTGTGGATACCATAAGGTATCAAATCTGTAAGTATCCGAAGGCATTAAATCTGTAGACTTTTGGGTCAGAACTGTGGTCTCATTTAGAGACAAACTGTGGACTCATAAGAGTCAGATTATAGCAGCTGCGATTGTAACCCTATAGGCATGCCTATCTATCAACAACCAACTTTTAATTCAGGCATTATTCAATTCATATATCATTATATCGATTTTGTGATTGAGTTGTCATATTTATCATCTAAAAAGACCACTCATATAAATATGTATTATAATCAGGATAGTATACTTTAATCCAATAGCATATTACTTCAATGAGGTGAACATATATATATATATATATATATATATATATATATATATATATATATATATATATATATATATATATATATATATATATATATACATAAACATAAACACTATTCATAGAAAAGCAAGTGTATGCATCAACAATTATAATACAGTAGCATACCTTCTCAATCTTTAAAGTAACACATTCGGGCGTAGCTTATTATAATGGAAAAGAAATAAAGAAAATAGGAACCAAATGCTTATTGTCGCGCCTGCAATATTGATCGCGCTCGCGACAGCAAGCAATGGCCTATGTGAACATTCCTTGATATCGCGCTCATGACCTAAGTCGTGCTTACGACACTAAGTGACGGTTTGACATCATGCTCGCGACACAAAGCGACGGTTCAAAAGCTTCAATGCTCATTGCTCAAAAATCCTGTAAATTAATTTCAAAACTCAAATTGCATCTCAATTTCAACATACTAAACGACTTTTTATGGAAACACTATCTTCTACAAAGTTTTAGGCCTATATTTCTAGTTTCCAAAACACTAGAACTCTCCTCAATAGGACCTGTAAATCTTTAGATATTCAAGAAAAACCATAGACTATTCATGAAGATAAAATAACAATAACAATCAGATTTCAATACCGATTTTCACTATCAAGCAGTGAAAATCAGTTTCGGTTTCTTCTAACGAAATCAAGGTTTACAAGCCTAGTTTCTATATCAACTAGAATTTCCTCATTTGGATACCTATAACTCAAGATATGAGCAAACGAATACAGACTAGTCATTTAATCTCAAAAACAGATTTTGCATATCTTGCAACAAAACTTGTATTTTTCATCTCTAAGCCACTTCCAAACTTACACTAAACCATAAAACATATGAGAGAGGCTTCAAGATCTCTCCCATGACAAATCATTACACATACACACATAAAAATCTAAGTGCCCATATCTTGCTTTAAGCTCTAACTCCTTTCAACCTTGAAGAGCCTCATTTCCCTTCCTCTTGCTTGTTTCTCCTTCTATAATATAAGACACTTTCATGAATATTACTCAAGCTAGTCAAAGAACAATACATATTAAAGAAAAATCAAGATTACCTTAAAATCATAACTAAGAAAAATCTTTTTCTTTTTTCCTTATCCCAATTCAAAGAAATTTAGAGAGAGAGAGGATGAGAGAGAGTTTAGGGTTATAGAGAGAGGGTTTAGAGGTTAAGAGAAGATGAAGATGGAGGATGAAGACCCTTGTTTGGCCGGTAAACCTTCACCCAAAATATCTCCCTCTCTTTTCTCTCTAATTGGTCCAAATGTCACTTAAAAGAAAATCTTACCATTGGGTCCCTTAATTTCTCTTATTTCCACTAATACCCCAAAACTTACCCTTTAACTTATCAATTAGGTCCTCTACACAATTACACTTAATTAAAGATAGACACTAATAATTAATTAGTGCAAATTCTCCTAGGGTATAATGAGGGGCCTTACAACTCTCTCCCCCTAAAAGAATTTCGTCCTCGAAATTCATACCTGTATTGAAGAGCTGTGGGTATTGAGCCCGCATTATAGCTTCTAGTTCCCACGTTGTTTCCTGTACACCGTGGTGTTGCCATAACACTTTGACTAGGGAGATTTCTTTGTGCCTTAACTGTCGAACTTCCTTGGCCAAAATCTGTTTAGGCTCTTCATCATATGTATAATCAGATCTGACACTGATATCTTGCACTGGTATAATGTGTGATTCATTAGATCGATACCGTCGAAGCATGGAAACATAAAAGACATCATGCAACTTCGATAATTCACTAGGAAGATCCAATTGGTATGCTACCGATCCAATCTGTTCTAGAATTTTGTAAGGACCTAAAAACCTAGGGCTAAGTTTTCCTTTCTTTCCGAAATGTAACTCTTTTCTTTATGGGGACACCTTCAAGAACACTTCATCACCAACCTGATATTCAATGTTCTTTCTTTTCAAATCTGCATACGACTTCTGTCTATCATTGGCTTCTTTCAATCTTTGCTTAATAAGTTGAATCTTTTCTTTTGTATCTTTGATAATGTCAGGGCCTGTCAATTTGCTTTCAGCTAACTCTGTCCAACAGGAGGGAATTCTATATTTTCGACCATAGAGTGCTTCATAAGGTGGCATACCAATGCTAGTTTGATAGCCATTGTTATACGCAAATTCCATCAAAGTCACATATTTATCCCAACTCCCGGGAAAATCTAAAACACAGCCTCTTAACATGTCGTCTAGCACTTGTATAATCCTTTGATTGTCCATTAGTTTGAGGATGGAAGGCAATACTAAAAAGAAGCTTTGTGCCTAGGGCTTGTTGTAGACTCTTCCAAAATCTGGAAGTGAATCTTGGATCCCAATCTGAAATGATTGAGATTGGCACCCAATGCAATCTAACAATCTGGTCTATATACAATTCAGCTAACTTGTCCATCGAATAGTTGGTTCAGATCGGTATGAAATGAGCCACCTTTGTCAATCTATCTATTATGACCCATACTGCATCATGTTTCTTTTGAGTAGTGGGTAAACCTGTAACAAAGTCCATAGTAACATTATCCCACTTCCACTGAGGAATGGAAAGAGGATTCAGAAGTCCTGAAGGAAGTTGATGCTTTGCTTTTACTTGCTGACACGTCAGGCATCTGGAAACATACTCAGTCACATCTCTTTTCATTCCTGCCCACCAGTAAAACTGTTTCAGATCTCTGTACATTTTGTTGCCATCGGGATGCATGGTGAATACAATGTTATGGGCTTCTTGCAACAAAGCTCTCTTCAATTCTTTGACATCTGGCACACATAAACGGTTTCGAAAGTAGAGACCACCATCAATCCCAATTGAAAATTCTACTAGACCTCCCTCATATACTGATTGAGCCAATTGTTGAAGCTTCTTATCACCTGCCTGTGCATCTATTATTGCGTACCTTAGATTAGGATGAGCTCGTGATTGAGCTAACAAAGCTCCATCAGATGCAAACTTCCATTTATAATCTTGTAATAACAAGGTTGTCATCATCTTCTAACTCAATGCATCAGCCACCACGTTTGCCTTTCCTGGGTGATAGTCCACTATACAATCATAATCTTTAAACAATTCTAGCCATCTATGCTATCTTAAGTTAAGATCTCGCTAAGTAAGCAAATGTTTAAGATTTTTATGATCTGTATAGATTCTGCACTTCTCACCATAAAGGTAATGTCGCCATATTTTTAAAGCGAACACAACTGTAGCTAATTACAAATCATAAGTCGGATAATTTTGTTCATGAGGCTTTAACTGTCTTGACACATAAGCCACTACTTTACCTTCCTGCATTAACACACATCCCAAGCCATGTTTCGATGCATCACTATACATAGCATATTCTTTACCTACCATTGGCTAGGTCAGAACTGGAGCTTCTGTTAACATCTTCTTTAACTGTTCAAAAATGGCTTGACAATGATCTGTCCATTCGAATTTGGCTTCTTTTCGAAGTAACTTAGTGAGCGGAGAGGCGATAACTGAAAAGCCTTCTACAAATCTTCTATAATAACCAGCTAGGCCCAAGAAACTTCGGACTTCTGGAACATTGCGAGGCGGCTTCCAGTTTACAATAGCTTCAATCTTTTTAGGGTCCACCCTGATGCCTTCTGAAGACACTACATGCCCAAGAAAAGAGACTTCTTTAAGCCAGAACTCACATTTACTTAGCTTTGCATATAATTGTTGTTCTCACAAAGTTCACAACACTATTCTCAAATGTTCTGCATGTTCCACTTCATTATGAGAATAGACCAGGATGTCATCAATAAACACCACAACAAACTGATCTAAATAGGGTCGGAACACCCTATTCATCAGATCCATGAAGGCTGCTGATGCGTTAGTCGACCCGCAAGGCATTACTAAGAATTTGTAATGACCATATCGAGTCCTAAAAGTAGTCTTCTGAACATCTATATCCTTGACCCGAAGTTGATAGTATCCCGACCTCATATCAATTTTAGAAAACACTCCAACACCCCACAACTGATCAAATAAATTCTCAATCCGGGGTAAAGGATACTTATTCTTCACAGTTACTTTATTGAGTTGTCTATAGTCAATGCACATCTGCAAAGTGCCATCTTTCTTCTTAACAAACAATATCGGTGAACCCCAAGGTGACACACTAGGCTTGATGAAGCCTTTATCTAACAACTCTTGTAACTGAACCTTTAGCTCCCTTAATTCTAATGGTGCCATTCTATAAGATGCTCTGGATATAGGAGCAGTTCCAGGCAAAGTTTTAATAGATAGCTCGACTTCTCTCTCTGGTGGCAAACCCGAAAGTTCCTCGAAAAAAATATCAGGAAACTCATTGATCACCGAAATATCTTGAAGATTAATTGTCTCCCTCTTAGAATCAAGAACCAAAGCCAATAATGCTTCACAGCCTTTTCTAAGGAATCTTTTCGCTTTCATGGCCGAGATAACATTGGTTAAGGGTTTAGACTTAATACCCTGAATCAATGTCTCTTCTTCCCCAGCATCCTTAACTACTACTATTTTAGCCTTACAATTCACTATAGCGTGATATCTAGACAACCAATCCATACCTAGGATTACATCAAATTCATGGAAGGGTAGAATAGTTAAGTCAGCTGGAAATTCTCTTTTTTGAATTCTAATAGGGAAATTTCTATAGATTTCATTTATGTGTACACTATGGCCTAAAGGACTGATTACACATATATCATAGTTCAAATGATTTACAGCAGATACATTTCTACCCAACTCCCTATTTTAGATATATGAATGTGTAGATCCCGGGTCTATAAGTACATGCTCATCAATATCAAAGAGAGAAAATGTACCAGCTATGACCTCAGAAGCATCAGCATCTTCTCAACCTTACATAGCATAAGCTCTGACAGAAGGTGTAAGAGCGAATGGTCAATCCACTGTCTCTAATATATTCCTGGACTGTGCTCTAAACTGGCCCGATCCACCTCTGCCTCTACCACGACCTCTACCTGAAGAGGGTGCATTAGAAGCTCCTCTATTATTTTTGTTGACTGGAGGCTTGTTCCTGCATCATAGGACAATTTGCCATAAAATGCTCCATGCTACCACATCTGAAACAAGCACCCGTGAGCATTCTACAAGTGCCCCAATATCGCTTAAAACAATAGGTACATTCTGGAGCTTGACCTCTACCCTGTCTTGATGCAGTACCTCTACCAGATCCGGCTGAAGTAAAAGTCCCCTGTCGACCACCTCTAGATGTAGAGGGAGTACCAGACTCCATTGATTGTTCTCCTAGAGTCATTCTTGGTCTTTTCCTGATGAAGAACCACCCTGAGAAAAGCTTCTTCTTCTTTTTTCCCTTTCTCTTTTTGCATTTTCTTCTTTCTCTACTTGGATAGCTGCTTGAACTAACTGATGATAATCCACATGATGCAAAGAGATAGGTCCTATCAAATGCTCTCAGATCTGATCATTCAATCCATCTTCAAACTGGAGACACTTGAAAGTCCCAGTCAGCATAGGTTTTGGTACATATTTGCTCAGGCGGCTGAATTCTGCTTCATATGCAGCCACTAACATACCTCTCTGCTTTAAATTCAAAAACTATTTCAACCTTTCATCCTTATATGCTTCAATCACATATCTCTTATTAAACTTCGCTACAAAGAACTCCCAGGTGAGGGAATTAGGTAGCTGAGGTTGTGTCTGAACTAACTTCCACCAATCGTAGGCTGCTCCCTAAAGCAAGGACACAACATAAGTCACCTTTTGATTAGCTGGGCATCGAACTTCTGCAAATACCCGATCCAACCTTTCAAGCCATAACTCTGCTTTCTCAGATTCTTCCCAAGTAGAGCCTAAAAATTCTTCTGCACCATGTTTTCTGATCTCAAAAATTGAAGCCTTTGGTGTAGTCATCCTTTGTAAAATCTAAGCCATGTCTTGAGAAATTTTCAACAATGCTTCACCAGACTCAGTAGCAGCTGCACCGCCTCTAGTGGATACAGAAGATTCAGGCTGAGAAGGATTCGATTGACCAGGTAGATTGCTTTCAGCCGATTCATCTACCACTTCACGAAATCCTTCCATCTCCAACTATATCAAAAGAAACACAGGGACATCCACAATAAGCCAACATCAACAAAATTCCATATCTAATGACCTTGAAATTCCTATCGGCCAGAATCGCCTAAATCAAGGTGCTCTGATACCAAAAATGTAAGGACTATACTATATAATCCGGATTACTGTTATTAATTACATTCATTAATCCTGTAAATCCTATGAGTTATCTGTTAACAATGCATATATGAGTATACATACATTCATACTATACAAATCATATAAGATTGAGGGCAATACTTTAACATGCTATTAGTTATTATTATTTACATGACTTAATAATCACAAGACTTAAATACAAAATATATAACATTATCTAATCAAAAAGATACAAAATTAATCTCATACATCAAGATAGCCTTCCTAATTTGATGTTGGCTTTGGAGATTGTTGGCTTTGTCCCTGGATAAAAGGTCTACCCTGCAAACCTACATGGATAAACACCCATGCTAAGCTATAAAGCTTAGTGGGGAACAAACTAATATGTGATAACTACTAACGGTGGTTATCATCAAGCATGCAGTAATAGTATAAAATAAATGGCATATACTTTATTAGTAAATAATAAATTAATAATGAATAAACAAAATACAATATTGGAGGGAATAATTGTCTCATTAAATCATACAATAAAAGATTGTAACTGTATATGCATATTTTCATCTTATAAATTTGCCTGTTTAATTCTTTTTCTATGGGTGTGGATAATGGGTGCTGTGGATACCATAAGGTATCGAATCTATAAATACCCGAAGGTATTAAATCTGTAGACCCATTGGGTTAGAACTGTGATCTCATTTAGAGACAAACTGTGGACTCGTAAGAGTTAGACTATAGCAACTGTGACTGTAACCCTAAAGGCAAGCCTATCTATCCACAACCAACTTTTAATTCAGGCATTATTCAATTCATATATCATTATATCGATTATGGGATTGAGTTGTCATATTTATCATCTAAAAAGACCACTCATATAAATATACATTATAATCAGGATAGTATACTTTAATTCAATAGCATATTACTTCAATGAGGTGAACATATATATATATATATATATATATATATATATATATATATATATATATATATATATATATATACATAAACATAAGCACTATTCATAGAAAAGCAAGTGTATGCATCAACAATTATAATACAGTAGCATACCTGCTCAATCTTTAAAGTAACACATTGGGGTGTAGCTTATTATAATGGAAAAGAAATAAAGAAAATAGGAACCAAATGTTTATTGTCACACTCGCGACAATAATCGCGCTCGTGACACTTGTCGTGCCCACGGTATTGATCACGCTTGCGACAGCAAGCAATGGCCTATGTGAACATTCCTTGATGTCGCGCTTGCGACCTAAGTTGCACTCGCGACACTAAGCAACTGTTCGACATCGCGCTCGTGACAGTTTGACATCGCGCTTGCGACATAAGTCGCGCTCGCAATACAAAGTGAAGGTTCAAAAGCTTCAACGCTTATTGCTCAAAAATCCTGTAAATTAATTTCAAAACTCAATTTGCATCTCAATTTAAACATACTAAACGAACTTTTCTGGAAACACTATCTTCTACAAAGTTTTAGGCTTATATTTCTAGTTTTCAAAACATTAAAAATATCCTAAATAGGACCAGTAAATCTTTAGATATTCAAGAAAAACCACAGATTGTTCATGAAGACAAAATAACAATGACAATAAGATTTCAATACCAATTTTTACTATCAAGCAGTGAAAATCAGGTTTCAGTTTCTTCTAACAAAATCAAGGTTTACAATCCTAGTTTCTATACCAACTAGAATTTCCTCATTTGGATACCTATAACTCAAGATATGAGCAAAAGAATACAGACTGGTCATTTAATCTCAAAAATAGATTTTGCATATCTTGCAACAAAACTTGTATTTTTCATCTCTAAGCCACTTCCAAAATTACACTCAACCATAAAACATATGAGAGAGGCTTCAAGATCTCTCCCATGACAAATCATTACACATACACACATAAAAACCTAAGTTCCCATACCTTGCTTTAAGCTCTAACTCCTTTCAACCTTGAAGAGCCTTCTTTTCCTTCCTTTTGCTTGATTCTCCTTCTATAATATAAGACACTTTCATGAATATTACTCAAGCTAGTCAAAGAACAATACATATTAAAGAAGAATCAAGATTACCTTAAAATCACAACTAAGAAAAATCTTTCTCTTTTTTCCTTACCCCAATTCAAAGAAATCTAGAGAGAGAGAGAGAGGATGAGAGAGAGTTTAGGGTTATAGAGAGAGGGTTTAGAGGTTAAGAGAAGATGAAGATGGAGGATGAAGACCCTTGTTTGGCCGGCCAACCTTCACCCAAAATATCTCCCTCTCTTTTCTCTCTAATTGGTCCAAATGTCACTTAAAAGAAAATCTTACCATTGGGTCCCTTAATTTCTCTTATTTCCATTAATACCCCAAAACTTACCCTTTAACTTATCAATTAGGTCATTCTCTACATAATTACACTTAATTAAAGCTAGACACTAATAATTAATTAGTGCAAATTCTCCTAGGGTATAATGAGGGGCCTTACATCAGGCTTCAGAAGGAAGGATGCCCAAGGCATGAGCTACCTCTCTGGGTTAGTTATGTAGAATGAAAGGTAGACATGGTGGAGTACTAGGTGCAAACCTCACACCGACTATCTAAGCAAACTTCTTAGGCAAAGAGCACAACTCTTAATGAATGAACCAAAAAACATGGAGCCTTGAGTCCCAAAATTATATAGCAGCAAATATCAAGTTCCTATCAAATGATACACTCATCATGAATCTGAAGTTGGAATATGAAACCAAAAGAGGATCCTCCCAAGTTCTCATGTCATCCAACAGTCGATGTAATTTTGCAAAAACAAAAGTCGACATGACAACAATTCTCAAATAGTCTAAGTGTAAAAATAATGGGGAAAAATAAATGACTGGAAGGAAAAATGACCAAAAAAACAAAGAATAAGGGGAAGGAGGAAATACTTGGAAGGACGCTTCTTGAAAAAGGTTTCTTCCCTTAAGGCAGATTTTTTAATCTCTAAGTTTTCAATTCAAGCTGCATAGCCTTAACTCATTCTGCAGAATCCTTGGCTTCAGTATAAGTATGTGGTTTATGATAAGATGTAATATAAGCTAAGAATGTGTTGTAATTAGGACTTAGATGAATATTGGAATGGAATGGGAAAGTTCGCAGAGTATTGTTAGATAACCTAGGAATAGAATAAGCTACCTAATAGGATCGCTACGCTATATATAATTAGTAATAAAGTCTTGAAGCCACCTTGGTTTTCTAGAAGTAGTCTTACTTGTGGTAGGCATATTGGAATAAATTGGTGGACCTGAAGGAATATCAAAGGAATCAGATAGACCAATAGTAGATGGTCTAAAAACCATAATAGCATCCTTATCTAGAACATACACTTTAAATGGCTTTTTTATCCAAAAACATTGCCCAAGAAAATACATCTAAAATCCCTTGGATTTTATATGGTTTGGTTTTGATTGCATAAAATAAGCAGCCTAACACTTTCAAATTATCATAATCTAGTTCCTTTCCAATCAATATCTAATAGCTAGTGATAGAGGGATTGATACGCAAGATTAGATACTGGATCCGAAGTCACTTAGGCCAAGAAGATTGTAAGTATATATACACCCGTAAGAAGAAACAGTAATGCAGGGGTATTGAAGGGAATTAGTTGGGCCTGTCATTTTGGTTATACTATTTTGTTAAGGGAGAGAGAGAGAGAGAGAAAGTTAGTTATGCCTAGTGCCTAGTTGGACACTAGGAGAAACAATTTTTACTTTTGATGGTTATTTTAGCTTGGCTAGGGAGATAAAGGGGAGCATCTTTTTTATCATTTTGTTTTTGTTGCTATAGAGCAAGGCTACATTCTCTAGAGAGGGAAGTTTTCTTCCTATGGGGATTGTAATACTGTCAATCCATTTATTATCAATAAAACAAGCCTTTCTCTTCAACCATTTTTTTATTTGATTTACTCTTTGAGAATATAGTATTGCTTTGTGTTTGTTTCCTATCATTGGCATCGTCTGTGGGAAATCCCAAACTAAGATAAGGAATGACGCACCACAAACTCGTTTACAAACTAATATCAATTTATAGAATTAACTGGATTTCTATGAAGAAACTATGGGTGTAATACAATGATCCATTGCTGCATTCTAGAAGTTTGTGGAAGAAAAGTTTGAACACATGGATTCCAAGCTTCAGAAAAAAAAATTGAAAAACAACCCATAACAGAAGAAATAAAAGAACAATGTACCACTAGTGAACTCAAAATGAACAATGAGATGTCTGAAAGGATTTTCATTCAATCCAGTACCAAATTTATCCAACCTAGCTCTCTCCAACTAGATTGTTACATAAAAACCAATCATTTTGGGGTCGGATCACTGTCTTTACCCAAAGTGAAGGTGTTGAAGTTCTTTGGACCAGAACCATGCAATTGGATTGCAAAGGAAAAAGTTGTCTTTCAGCGTCCACCAAATGTCAAAGAGAATGAAGCTTTTTATACCCCAGATGTGTATGAATAGAGGGCAATTACCTAGTTTTCGTAGGCACTTCGAGACAAACCGCACATGACTTATGAATAATTCAAGCTCAAGTTGAATGGGCGTTTTGGCAGACAAAAGCCCAAAACCCCTATGAGGAATTATGCACCCTATTTTAGACCTAGACTATGGATGAATACATTGAAGAGTTTAAATCAATTACTGGGTACATCCCAAAGACATATGAGGCTTAATTTTTAAGGTACTTTATAGGAGGATTAAAAGAAAGAGTGGGAAGGTGGGTGGGATATTTGAAACCACAAACTTATGAGGAAGCTATGGAGCTCATTAGAGATGCCAAACTCACTTTAAGTCTTCTAAAAAGTTGTGTGGTGGCAAGAGAGAATGGCGGAGGAGCTTAGAGTCCATCTGAGGTAACCCACGCTCCCTTTCCACTGGGATGACCTCTCAACCACAAAGAGGCAGGTCAGCCCAACTCGATAATTAAAAGTATGGGCCCTATCCCATTAAGCCAAATTAAAGCATTGCCACAACATGCATTTCATCCTCTCAATAGAGCACAACAACCACTTTAGAATAGGGGGCCACGCCATTCATCTCTAAAAGAGATCGATGAATGCAGTCGGCTAAGCTTATGCTTCAAATGCACACAACCATACAGCCCACAACATCGATGCAACATGGGGGAGTTACAGATCTCTATATTAAAAAAATGAGTTTTTCATAGACACTAGTGAACAGAAAGAAGAAACGGCCAGAGCAGTTGAACAAAAGTAAAAAAAAGGTGTGGAGGGAAAATGTAATGCTATTGAAACTTTTTATAGAACAAAGAGTAATGCACATGCACTAAGAACTTTAAAGTTATAGGGATGCATACACGAAATCCCAATTGTCCTGCTTATTGATTCAAGGGCAACTCACAACTTCATTTCGCAAAAACTGGTAAAATCCTTGAACATTCCCATTGATTTTATCTCAACCATGAATATAAAGTTGGGAGATAAGTATGGTGTCTCTATCCATGAAAGATGCAGGAATGTTGAATTGCAATTGGGAGTCATTTTGTTGCACTTGGATGTATTGTTGTTTGATTTAGGACTGCTAGATGCTATTTTGGGGATTGAATGGTTGAAAACCCTAGGCAATGTCGAACATAATTAGGACCAAAGATGGATATAATTCGAATATAGGGGCAAACAAATTGAACTCATAGGCATTGAGGGCATTCTTTTTGACATGGATGCTTTACAAGTTTGGTTGGGAGGAAGGAGCCTAAAACAAATGTGTAAAGATCACCATCAATCCCACCTACCACTAAAAAGCATGCATAACATGCCATACAACATATTCCAAGCCACAAGGCTATCAGTGTTCTACCATATAGATATCCCCATATTTAAAAAATGAAAATACAAAAATAAATGGTAAAGATGCTACAACAAGGGATTATTCGCTGAAGTCAAAGTTCTTACTCTAGTTTGGTTCTCTTAGTTAAGAAAAAGGACAAAACATGCCGGCTATACATTGATTATAGGGCTTTGAACAAGGTAACAGTGACTGATAAGTATTTGATTCTAGCAGTTGATGTGCTCCTTGACAAATTAAATGATACTGAGTTTTTCTCGAAGTTGGACTTGAAATTTGGCTTTTACCAAATTAGAATGCGGGAAGGAGATGAGCCCAAGATTGCTTTTTAGACACATGATGGGCACTACAAATTTTTGGTAATACCCTTTGGACTTACTAATGCCCCCTTCACATTCCAAAGTGTGATGAACGACATTTTTTCCCTTGGCTGTGATGCATAGTTTTAGCATGTTTTGACAACATCCTAATTTATAGTAGGAGTTGGGAGGAACACAAAAAGCATTTGGCCATTATAGGTCTTAGTGGAAAATCACTTCAAGGTTAACTTGAAGAAATGTTCAATTATGTAGTCCTCAATCGACTACCTTGGCCACTGTATTCCTAAAGATAGAGTGACTATTGATCCATCCAAAATTTTAGCAATTCAAAATTGACCAGCTCTGAGGAATATTAAGGGGATACGAGCATTCTTAGGCTTAACAAGGTATTACCAGAAGTTCATAAAGGACTACAAAAAATAGCAAAACCATTGACAGAGTTAACAAATAAGAACAAATTCCTTTGGAATAGGAAGGCATAATCTACTTTTGACAAATTGAAGGCAAAACTCATAGCTACAACACCTTTAGCTTTGGCCGATTTCAATAAACCTTTCAACATTAAGAGCGATGCATCTAGCACTGGCTTAGGGGCTATTTTGATGCAAGAAGCCAGGTCAATAACATGCTTCAGTAAAGCTTTAGCTAAATGCAACTTGATGAAGTCAGCATATGAGAAGGAATCAATGGCTTTAATGTTAGCCATACAGCATTGGAGACCATACTTGCTTGGTAGGAAGTTGAGTATATTTACTGACTAGAAAAGTTTGCACCAGTTGTTACAATAATGAATCGCCACTACTGACCAGCAGAACTGGATTGGCAAATTGATGGGGTATATCTTTGATGTCCAATATAAGCTGGGAAAACTAAATAACGCTGCTAATGTCTTATCAAGACAGCAAGAAGTCACTAAATATGCTTCATTTATATCTTGTCCTACATGGGTTGGAGACAATAAACTACTAGAAAAGGCAAACCAAAATCCTCAATTGGTAGACATAAAACAGGCCCTCTAAAATGATCCAGACTCCAAGCTGAAATATGTGTTGAAGTAGGGCATCTTATACCGCAATGGTAAAATGGTTATTTCATCAACTTCTAAATGGATTCTTGCTATGTTGGATAAGTTTCATAACTCAGTGATTGGGGGACACTCAGGTTATTGTAGAACTTATCGAAGAATAACAGCTAATTTTTACTAGAAGGGGATGGTTCAACAAATTAAGGACTATGTCAAGAGCTATTATATATGCCAATGATTTAAGGTGCCCTTTCTCTCACTTGTAGGTTTCTTACAACCCCTTCCAATACCGTAGGTATTTTGGGAGGATATATCAATGAATTTTATTACCGGCATGCCCAAGTCAAAAGGATTCGATGTTGTGATGGTAATTGTGGACATGTTGTCAAAATTTAGCCATTTCGTGGCACTAAAACACCCATATACAACTTAAGTAGTTGTTGAGTTGTTTGTTAAAGAGATCATATGCCTCCATGGATTCCCCAAGTCAATTTTTAGTAATCGTGACCCAATTTTTATGAGTCAATTCTAGCAAGAATTGTTCAAATTATAGGGAACCCAGCTTAAATTTAGCTCTTCTTATCATCTTGAAATGGATGGGAAGACCGAGGTTATGAACCGATGCCTCAAATCGTATCTTCGCCATTTGACTGCTGACCAGCCTCGTTACTAAAGTCAATGGCTTATTCGAGCAAAATTTTGGTATAATTCTTCTTTCCATGTGAGTACAGGAACAACACCTTTTAAAGTGGTGTATGGTAGGAGACCCCCAACCCTTCTTCAATATGTCTCAGGTGAAGTGCAGGTAAAGGCAGTGGCTAGAGAGCTTCTAGATCGAGATAAAGCTTTGAGATGGCTCAAACATCACTTATTACAATCACAGCAACAAATAAAAATACACGCTGATCAGCATTGACGGGGATGTCAGATTTGAGGTAAGGGATTGGGTGTACTTAAAACTTAAACCTCACCCACAGCAATCCGTTACTCAATGGATCTATCTGAAGCTATTAGCTCGTTACTTCGGGCTATATCAGATCAAAGCCAAGGTAAGTCAGTGGCTTATTGATTACTCCTCCCCAATTCTTTTAAGTTTTATCTCATGTTTCATGTCTCAATGCTTAAAAAGGCCATAAGGACACAACCTAGCTCTAACAACCTACCACCCAAGTTGGATTTAGAACCAGCTGAAGGTCCTATCCCTGAGAAAGTGTCAGTTACATGAGTGACCCAAAGGGAAGGCGAATGCATCTCCCAATGGTAATCAAAGAGCACTGACGACTCCACCTAGAAAGATGAATATATTATAAAGAGTGAGTATCCCCAATTAAGTCTTAAGGACAAGACTTTATTTCAAAAGAGCGTTAATGATATAGAGATTGATACACAAGATGAGCTACTGGATCCGAAGTCACTTGGGCCAAGAAGATTGCAAGTACACACCTATAAGAAGAAATAGTAATGCAGGGATATTAAAGAGAATTAGTTGGGCCTATCATTTTGGTTATAATATTATGTTACAAGAGAGAGAAAGAAAGTTAGTTATGCCTAATGCCTAGCTCGACACTGAGATAAACGATTTTTACTTTTGATTGTTATTTTAGCTTGGCTAGGGAGAGAGAGGGGGCATCTTTTTTATCATTCTATTTTTGCTGCTATAGAGTAGGGCTCCATTCTCTAGGGATGGAAGGTCTCTTCCTATGGGGATTGTAATATTGTCAATCTAGTTATTATCAATAAAACAAGCATTTCTCTTCAACTAACTTTTTATTTGATTTACTATTTGACAATACAATATTGCTTTATGTTTGTTTCCTATCAGCTAGGATGGTTGCCATTGTGTTACAAAAGAATGAATTCAATTAATCAGATAAATAGCTTGTGAAACAACCTATCCCCATAATTTGACAAGCAATGAAGCTTGATACCACAAATCCATTAACATGCAATATACTTGTATGTGGAGTATATATATTAGATTGTTTATGCAAGATGCCATATTCATAAAAAAACGCTTGATAATTTGAGCCATAAACTCACTTCCATTGTCTGACCTTGCTGTCTTAACAATGGCTCCAAACTGAGTCTTAGCTTGCCTACGAAGCTTAGACAATATCAAGGAAACATGAGCTTTAGTTTGGAACGAGTAAATTCACACACTTCTACTATAGTTGCAAGCAGTGATTTTTGATGTCTTGATCATAACCAATGTTTTGAAACTTAGTTTGATTTGGACGGTCGAACCGGTTGGATCGTGACTCTGTTAGAAAACTGGGTTGGTCTAACATGAAACTCGAAATGTCAAAGAACTCGGATTAAGCTGGAAAAACTCGAGTTGAACTGGGTCAATTACAAAATTGTGCATTTTATGTCTTCTTCTCTACCTTTCACGCAGACCCACAACCCTAGAGCAAAAGCTCATTCCTTAAATGATTGCAGTCTGATATATATATATATATATATATATATATATATATATATATATATATATATATATATATATATATATATATATATGAGATCATTTTTTCAATTTCAAGTGTATTTATGAGAAATTAACAATATATCAATTACTAATAATTTTTATTCTTAGTTTTTCCAATTTATTTAAAACTTTCTAAAAATCTATCATCTCTATCTCAATTTATAAAAGAAAAAATTTGATAAATTATAAATATTTTAAAGAATTGAAATTTTTTAATTATTTTCTTAATTTTAATGTAAAAATTTGAAAAGGTACTCAAAACAAGTTGTTTGTTGGACTTCAATAAGAATCATTTAAATTATGTAACTGTAACACTAATAATAAATGTAAAATAATTTAATAATGTACATTTGATATTTTTGGGATGGTCAAATCACATTATCCAACGTTACATCTCTACAAAATTAGTTTTTAGAACTCCCAATTACGAATTTTAGCTGGACAAAATTAGATTTTAACAGTAAATTAGTTTTATTTGGCACATATATATATATATATATATATATATAAATCATATGAAGATGAAGATATATATATATATATATATATATATATATATATATATAAATCATATGAAGATGAAGATGAATATTGATTATTATTGATGTTTGTTTATCATGTTAAATAAACTTATTTAAATGTTTGTTTTTGATATTATGTGGATTTATTTGGATATTTATTACTTAAGATAATTTATTTGATTTTTATATTTACAAACTTTGTTGGACTTAAAATTAATATATTTATATTGATATTTGGTAATTAATAGGTTTTTAAATGTATTTTTACATACTAGATGTTCAATTTTCTATAAATAATTATATTTAAAAAATAATAGAAATTTCGAGTCGATCCAATTAAATTAGTTGATCTATAATTCAGTTGGTAGGCTGAGTCGACTTTTGAGCGGAGTATGAGAACATTGATCATAACTAAAGCAAAAGGGCATTGGAATGACTTCGGACAAGGAAGAACACCAAAAAAGCATGAGGTAGTGCTAAGGGGCAAATCGATAATTTGATAATGACTTGGGAACAAAATGATACTATCTAATTTCCTTGGTAAACCAATAAAGCTACTCGTGATTGTCGAAGTTTCTAATTTTGGCTTGATGTACGAGTCAAATGCTGACATGAAGCCAACGTTTTAAGCTCCTGTTCAGTGACGGAGTTAGGATCACTCGCTTTGTCTGAGTAAAATTTTTAAAAGTGTGAGATGATATCCGTGCTAGCATCTTATATAAATTATTATTATTATATCCTATGTAATTAGCAAGGAAATTGAGTACGGATAAAAATTCTTTGAGCATTTCTTATATATATATATATATATATATATATATATATATATATATGAGTGGCGCACTCAGTTGAATGTGGCTTCCCACCAATGTTATTAAAATCGAACCGAATAAAGAATCGAAGAACTCAAGGATTTGTGGTTTGATCGGTTCGTTGAGGTTCGACCAGTTCGTTTTCTTTTTTTAAAAAATATATCATTTTTTAAGTTTTATATAAATATTATAAAAATATCACTAGATAAAAAAATTAAAAATAGTTTAAAAAAATACATTTATCATCAAACATTAATAATAAGATTATATTTTCAAGTCATTCAATATTTATGACAAAAATTTAAGATAAATATAATAAAAAATTATAAATTTTTAAAGAAATTCTTCAAATATAAATTATAAAATTTTATTCCTAAAAAGTTCATTAAATTGTTTAAATTTTAATTATTTTGTATTTATAATTTTATTTTATTTTTTCCAAAAAAAAATAATATTGTACGAATATTTTGGACAAAAAATTGATTTTTCTAAAATCAAACCGGTTTATTATCATTTAACTGGATTTTTTTCGATTTTTATCCCGATTTAACCGATTTTCTGGCGATTTAAAACAGTTTTTTTCGATTTTATTGAATTCTGTTTTTATTCATCAAACCAACCGAATCAGCTGATGGTTCACGGTTAAACCAGTTCGACCGCCGATCCGATTTTAATAACACTGCTTCCCACTGCTCGTGTCACGTCAACTGCAAGCAGTTGAGTAAAATGAAAATGTATTTTACAAGGGGCTAAAAAATATTGAGTACAATCAGGCACATTTAAATCGTTATATTATATTAGTTTTTATAATATTAGCCTATTTAAATCATTATATTATATTAGTTTTTATAATATTAACCTATATAGTATTAGTATGTATTGTTTAGCTTATTGCAAAATTTTTTTTGCCTGCAATATTTTATAATATACTAAGTGAACAATATGGTAATATATTAATTTTGTAAGAAAAAATAAATAAAATTAAGTTATTTGTGTTGTTATTAATTTCGATAAAATTATGATTACAAAATATAATTTTCAATACATATGTTAATATTTTAATTAAAAAATTCAAATAAATTTTTACCGTAAAAACAAACAATAGTAAGAGAGACGAAAATATGGCATCACAATATATATATATATATATATATATATATATATATATATATATATATATATATATATATATATATATATATATATATATATATATATATATATATATATATATATATATATATATATATATATATATATATATATATATATATAAGACTTGATAAACTAAAATAACAATTACAAAATAAAACATAATTCAATTGTCTAATAAGGTACACTGCTAGTTTTGTATTTTTTTTCTTATTTTTTATGTTCTAAATCGAAAATGAAAAAATCGAGAAAAAAATTAAACTGAAAAAATGCCGGAAATGAAGGCAACAAAAAAAATAAAAAGACACTGAATATTTCTTTCTCTATTTTATTATAAGGTGTCTACTATATATATTGTACAAATTCAGTGGTATATTATGTATTATTTCATACGATATATGTGAAATTTCCAAACACAATATTTATATTAGTCTTAATATATTATATTATATGTGTAATAAAATGAACCGAAAATGGCCTAAGTAATTTAAGGAAAGTAACGAACACAAGGAAATATGTCAAAAATGGATAAATACGAGGGGCAAAGTAGCTAGTTTTAAAACTAAAAGTTGAAGGGCTGGTTTTTGGCTTCTTGTTTGACAGGCATATGTTAATTTCCACTCAATTATCATGACCTATCAATTTAAATTTATTATGCATATTAACGAGTCATTTTCATTCAAGTTTAATATAGCTTATCTTTTGGATCTAATTGATTGTTAATACGTCCAATTATATGCAAGAAATTATAATTAACATTTAAACAAGATTAAAGAACATCGCACTACCAATTTCATCTATTCCAAAATTTTCCTCAACCTTTGGCCTGAATCCCTAAGCACTACACTTTCTCCAATTGTAATTACAATTTTGTTAATAATTCAAACAAATTAATTTATCTTAAGTTAAAGAAATTACGTTAAATATATAATTAAGTGGTGGGTGTATTTTATATATATAAATTAAAATTTTGTACTAATATACAATGAATAATATATCCTCATATCAGTAAAACCCAAATATGAAAAACTTAATCCAAATTAGTATTTAAATTTTAAGCTTTGTCTAAAAAAAAATTAGAATCAAATATCTTAGTATACTACCTCCCATCCTATTTAAACTTCGCTTTTAACTCTTAACATGCAGATTAAGAAAATAATTATTATTTCAATATTATAAAAAATATTAATAATTGACTATATTATCCTTTCATTAATTAACATATAAAAGATGACAATAAACATATAAATACATTTAAAATATTAAAATAAAGGTAAAATAAAAAAAAGTGCATTAAATTTCTTTTTAAATTTTGAAAAATGATAGTCAATGTGAAACAAAAAAAAATTCAAAAGCAACACTTAAAAGAGATTAATTATTGCACTCGACTTGATATAATCGATTTAAGTAAAAAAAAAATCATGTATCAATTTACTAAATTAAATTTTACATGCGTAATTTTCATACAAATATACATAAATAATGAAACAAGTGGAAAATCAAATCTCCCACATAATAATATTGAAAACTAAAAGTTTTTAAGGAGACATGTTAGTGATAAAAAGCTGGTACATTGAAAATTGATTATGCAAAGCTGTATATATATATATTGAAAACTGAAACATTGAATGATAATATTGGGTAACAAAGTTGTGCAAATTGATTACAGTAATGAAAAGCAGAATTCCTTATAATGGAAGCTCTTTTCAAATATTTTATTTGCTCTAAATGCATGGCACTTCCTCTAATTTATTTATTAATTAATTAGCTATCGAGCTAAAACATTGACATTTGCTAATCAAGGACTTCCTCTACAATTGAGTAAAATACTAAAATCAACTCCTCTGCACGTACAGATGAGATTGGTGCAGCCAAGACAACCATTAACATGAAATTGATAGGCCTTAATGAATTAATTAATGTCACAATCATAAGATGGCAGAGGCCATTTCCAAAGGCAATGGGAGCACCTCGGTTTGAGATAATCTTAATATACAAATTTTGGCTTAACTTTGTTGGACTTGCATTTTTAGGGAATGCACTTACCATGTAATAAAGGTAAAAATGACTATGTTTGAATATGGCACTCCTTGTATCTTCTTATTAGACTATATAGATCACCTAAACATCGACAAAAATAAAAATAAAAATAAAAATAATTGATTGTGTTTTAAGGGAGCCGGAAAATTTTATTTGAGGGGTTAAGAATAAAATTTTGTTCGGAGGCTGAGAAAATGAAATGAATTTTTATGGGAAAAATGTTCAATTTTACTTGACCAAATACTTCTAAAATTAATTTGGCTAAATGTGCAAATTTATCCTTATTCAATAAGAAAAATGTTTAATTTGATCCTTTTTAAATAATATCTTGATACATGATCCTCGAAAGTAGACACGTGCTATAAGAGGAGAAAAAGTCTTCCAGCGGTGGGTAAGACTGCACCAATTAAAAAATTTTAAGAGTAAAAT